>JABFFI010001036.1:0-13947 GCA_013623725.1 Fusarium robinianum | reverse complement strand
ATAAAATCTTAATAATTATTACTTAGGTCTATTTATAAATGAAAATTTAATTAGTAATATCGCTATAATAATATCTATATATATAATATTAGCTTATTTTATAATCTAAAATATATTAAATGCCTATAGGGTGATTAGATAAAATCTAAAATTAAAAAATTAATTTTGAATAGATGTCACTATAGTCAACCGTATCCTCGATCCTGCCTAACAGAGGTATTGAGAGACTTTTGGCATAGAAGTTTAGTAAGCTGAGAGGGAACGAACCTTAAAAAAGCACGTGATGCCACTCCACCAAGCCCCTCGCCCCTCGAAGACTCTTGATTGTTAATTGTTAAAGAATCCAAACATAGCGCTACCATAAGTAGCTTTAAATGGCATAATGTGGGATTATCTAACAACTACCATTACCTGGCGAAGATGGGGCATACGGTCAACCAGATTCAAGCTTCGCCTAGGGCTAAATGATCTATAATGATCTGCGGTAACATTCTATGTAAAAGGGGGTATGAGTGCTCAAAGGAACAAGCGAGGAGCCAGAGCCTGATTGCCAAGACGAGGCATTCCTAGCACTTGTCTTGGCTATATGAAATTTGTAATGGACAGTATTTCAGCTGCCTATGGCCAGTCTGTATAGTGACACAAAGTGGTGCCCACAAACCATGTTCGTGCTCAGACACGCTGCCTCGAGTTCCGGCGCGTAATTGTTCTAGATTCAATAACGATTCCAAGAGGCGGCGGGCGTGGCTTGGGAGCTGAGTTCTAGCCCATGTAAGTCTGAACGCGGCGTCTCCCTTGTGATGTTTGCCCGACTTGTAGGCTGCGGCTCAGAAAATGAGAACGGTGAGAGCGACCTGTACTGTGCCGGTGTTGTTCCTGTAGAAAGCTGTTCCTGCACATACTGGTACGCCACTGCGCTGAAGTTTGGTGGTTGTGTATAGGGAGTCGGCTGTAAGACATCATAGATCGTGTTCGCGCTCCCCCTGCTTGCCTGGATATCGGTAAAGTTGATGTGTTTTGTAGCAGAAGTTGCAATGGCTTGGTACGGAGGGGGCTTGGACGGTAGAGAAGGCGGAGTTGATCGTGAGTTGTGAAGATCGATAGTAGAGTCGGCTGGCGAGGCCTGAGGGGCTGGCGTTGAATGTCTCGCGGCTGATGGATGCTAGTTAGCCTGGGTATTGAACAGTCAATCGACGGCGGAGGGGAACATGCCTGATTTCCTCCCCATCAGACTGCCCAAGAGATTGACATTGTCGATACCAACTCGCCTTTTCCGGACCAACTTGGTGTCTGTCTCTACCACTTGGTTCTGCACCGGAGTCGGGATGTGAAGGGCAATCTGCCGGAGAAAGGTTATCTCGGTCAGTACCGCTTGATGATGACTGTTGATGACTGGGACTTGGCTGTTGAATTCTTTGGAGTCGACCAGAATCCATCGCGGCCGGCGTGTGAATGGTAGTTTGCCCTTGTTTGCTTCTGGCCTGCACTTTTCAACGATCCTGCCCACCTCAAGGAGCCCTTTGTGGGCATCCTCAATGATCGAGTTGATGCGTTCGAGTTCAATCGGTTTCCGTTCCAGGATATCCAGATACTCGTCGCGCAAATCGATCAGGCGCTGGAGGTCGCGATCACAGGTACTGACGAACTCAAGGCTGCGACGGACTTGATCGCTAACCTGGCCGCTTTCGATGGCCAAAGTGATAATATAGTATGTCGCATTGGCGACAACCCTGACAGCGGGGAAAACCTCTGCCATTCGGGCGTTCTCGACAGCGCAACAGTCTGCAGGCACGAGAGATACTCAAGATGGGTAAGCTCAAGGGCGACGGTAAATCCTTTGTCGCTTCTCTGGAACAAAGATAAAGGGGAAAACGCCGTCGATGAGTCTCAGGTCCGTATCCATTCGGCATGCTGCATTTCTCATGCTAAACCCGCAGGAACGGGGTGTGCATTGTGTCCCGCCTTTCCTAGCATCGCATTGGCACCCTAGATGCACCAAGATCAGATACCCTTGCTTCCATTGCCCAAGGCTGGGTTAATTTGGGTCTAGATCGGTGAGTTTCCATGACCTGGACGAGGGGGTGAGGAAGGACCCTAGTGACCAGCTCTTGAACGTTGTTGGGGAATATCGTGATGTGTCCCTTGATATGTTTTGGATACGCCACGCCCTATCGCTGCCCGTCCATGACGCTATACTTAGTGGTGAATCCATAGCATGAATTTAGGCTGATGAGCTTCTCTTCAACCGGGGTGAGTGCTTTTAGTTCCTCTGGGAACATATGCTCACATCCTAGACCAACCTGCACCCGGGCAGCAGCCGACAGACAATCTCTCATCAGGCAGCTCACGCATTCTGGGCAGGCCAGAATACGGCCTCCGATGGGCAAGCACTCGCAGCAGGTAAGGGCTGAGCCGTCGCGCTTTCCAACAACACTAGACTCCCACTGGTCCCAGCTGACATCTTCTAGCTCGGCTTTCCCGGTAGCACACCGCGCATGTCCATATGGGCAAAGTTTCGGTATCGTGGAAAGAATCATAGAATATCTACACGGTCGATATCTTCTTCTCTTGCGAAACGGGCTTACACCATTCTTTGTTCAGGGACAGCCGCTCTTTCTCAGCGAAATCCTCATCAAGGCAGCGCAAAACGCTAGCGACATCCTCTTCCCACTCTTGCTCTGTTCTTTCCTTATGGGCGCCTAAGAGAGCCCGTTTTGCTGGCGGCCCCTCTCTGCCGGCTGTATTAGTGTTCCTCTTTCGCCGGGGCGCACTCAAGGTTGAGGATATGTCTGGTCCTAGGCCTGGCTCTGTCACTGCCAGAGCCTCCTGTGTAGCCGGGATGATTTGCCTCGGTGCCTGCGGTTCTTGCGGCTCTCGAGCCCGCGCAGGCCGTGGTACGTGTTTGCCTCGTCGGGACCCGAACGGTGCCTGGGTAACATCAGTCTCTCGGCGCTGCGGATGTCCTCTTTCCAGGTTGGAGTCCTCGCGGCCAGCTTCTGAGCCAAGCGGTTGCTCCACGGACGCTTTATCTTGCCCGCGCGTTGCCTCCCTAGATCGTATGGCCCGCGGGGCGATGGCAATGGGGATGGCGGCCTGGGTATGAGTGGCTGGCCTCCCACGGCGCCGCTTCTGGCGCTTTTGCTCTTCCCTGACTTCGCGCGTCTCTGCCGAGGATTTACTCTCCAGACTTTGTTGGGTTGGCCGCGGGCTTGGATAAACTTGCTCGCCTGTCTCGGGGAGTCCTGCCATTCCTCCTTTACCGTTGCTGCTTATGCCTTGCGGCTCTCTTGGTAGGACTGGTCGATGAGGAGGAGTCTAGTAAGCCGCAGCCGGGTGAGGCCAGGGCAAGACACTATGTACCCAGTAGCGACTATCCTTCAGAGATGGAAGCTCACTGCCTGGCAGGCATAGGCTAGGTGAACTTCTTTCTGTCCTTCGCCTCCCCATCGCTATTCTACTTGATGAACTCTTCTCCCCTCATCCAAACCCCGCTTCTCAAGGACTGACCGTAACTTGCCTTCGCTTCAGCTCCCGCTCCGACATCATCGGTCGTCTTCCACTTCTTGTCGTCTACGTTTTCCCACGGGCCTTGACCTGCAATGCCTATCTTCCTCTCCCTGAGCCTGTCGACACCTTACGTTTCTCGATACCTGGCGAGCTGGGCTCATATGCAGCCGGCCAATATCCGCAAGACTGTCTACGTCCGCGTCTAGTAGCTTGGGCGGTGGATCGCCGCATGCTTGTAAGTCGCTGAGTAGCCGGAGGAACGCCGGCGGTGACATATCCATCATATTCTTCGTCTAGCCCGGCTGCCCTTTGAGGTTTGCCTCTGCAGGCGAGCAGCGAGTCAAGGGTCTGAACGCAGACACCATCGCGAGAGTTGTCCTTCTTATCCCTCCCTGGCTCACGGCTCCGTATTACTCTCCTTTGCGTGCCCATCCTGCCGAACCGTCTCCCTCTATCTTCTTCAGCCTGAACCTGTCCATTTACAACTGGCAGATCGCCCTTGACGACTGGTCCGACCAGTGGTTCTCCATGGCTAGCCGCGTCCATCCGGCAGGGTCGGCATCTGTGCGGCAAGGGCTCGGCCTAGAGCCATACATTTCAGTGTCTCATGGCGATGACTTTGCCGACTCTCATGATCCCTCGTTCTTCGCTAAGGCGTTTCCAACCCTGCTTCCATTTGGCACCGGCGGTCCTCGGCTAGTGGAAGAGAATATCGTCATCGCTGGAGGCGAGGCAGATGTGGGTATTGACGAAGGCGCAGAGGCGTCGGCGAGGAGCCTCATGGCGTCGCGGAACATGAGCCTCACGGCATGGGCTGAGGTGGTACTGAGGCGGCACGGCGAGCGCTTTGCGACCTACCAAATCTTCGCCTTTCTCGTCTTCAACTTGGGTGTCAGGTCAAGGAACCGCTGAGTGAGTATGTTGAGTGTGTCGAGGAAGGACTTTCCCTCTATTGAGCGCATCGTGCACTCCTTCAGTAGAGAGAGGCTGGGGCTGGCTCAGCAAGAGCTTGAGACCTCCGGCTAGATAACTAACGAGGGCATCAAGGAGCTTCTCAAAGGCCGTTCTTTATATGGATTCAGACAACCGATGTCGAGGGAGCATCGCCTGAGCCTGCGACGCAAGATTAAGCCACTCATCATCCGGTACGGCATCCCCGCTTATCTGGTTCACGCTCAATCCGAACGGCATCACCAATCCGGTCAAGCTGAGGCTGGCGGCGTACCGCACCGGCGATCCCGAAGAAGCTGAATCATGCCTAAGGAGTCTAGATATGGCCTATAAGTGTGCGTGATTGGCGATCTTTGATCCGGTAAGCTCGGCCATCTTCTTCCACAGGGAGATGTATGTGATGAGGAGGGAGCATCCTATTCGCAGCAGCATCATCGAGTACGTCGATAGCGTCTTCTCTGAGGCACGTCTTCGTCATTACCATTATAGTAACGGTCGAGGTCCTGAAGTAGAGATAATTTCGCTCCTAGGCTGACAACAGTATGAACAATTGGGATCTAGACTAGGAGCGGTTCGGACGGAGAGATCAATCACATCAGATATCTCTCACTTTTCACTTTTTCAAAACAGTCAACAGTTTGCTGCATCCCTTGATGAAGAAGCAAACTTCTGTGCCGGCGCGACGCAGATTCACACGCACAGTCCAACGTGCGTGAAGTACTCATTAAGAAGGCGAGAGGGCAAGCAAGGCCTGTGCCGCTTCAAGGCTCTGTGGAAGCTGGCCGAGACGACGGCGTTCAAACCGGACGGTACGCTACAGATCCGACATAACCACGACATCTCGTTCATCGCGACGCGGCGCAAGACTATGGCGCTCGTATATTATCTGACTAATTATGCGACCAAAGTCGAGGATCCAGTGTGGAAGCGCGTGGCTGCCGCAACGGAAACCATGGATACGTTGGATGGTCGGCAGAGACAGAATCATGCGGCAGATCGAGGGCTAACGCGAGGCTGATTATTTTAGATGGTCATGGGAGCCATGCAATGGTATGTTCTTCGTTTTCTTCAGCTCAAGATCACTGCTGAGTGACGGGAGGATGAATGGATGGCCGCGTGTTTTTTGAACAACGTTTATTGTTGCTATCTGTCCGTACACTGCTCTCATGGGCTCCAGCCGTTGGACAATGGAGTATCCAATACCTCGAAAGCCGCATATCGACGAGAGTTGGAAAAGTTAGTTTCGTTGACTGATTCCACTCTAATGGACAAGGTCAATTTCATCAGGGCCTACGCCAAGGCGCGTCGAGTTGGAATGACTGAGAAGAACATACTCTCTGGATGGAGGGTTACTGGGAATTGGCCGATTTCACGTGCCAAAGCGCTGCGGCACCCAGAAATCCAAGAAGATAGGCCAAATGGCAGCCCAAGAGCGACTCCCGAACCCACATAGTATTTTGGCTCAGACGACACACCCAAGACGAGCCGCCAAATTCGCGTGAGACTCTAGCTGGTGGAGAAGCCATATCCGAAAAGGAGACCCAAAATATGCCTTTTGCAGGGAGGGAGTGTGGCTGTTCAGGTGAACCGGAGTCAGATTCGGAGGCTGCGTCGGTCACTGAAGTCAGAGAGGAAACCATACCCCATCAACCAATCACGCGATCAGGCCGGCTTATCAAAAGACCCAGGATTTAATAGAGAGATGCAATTATTATTCACAAGATGTAAATTTTCGCACGCAGCTATCAATTTGGCCAAGTTCTGTGTAAGTCAAGTTATTGATTTTTAGTGGTGCTTTATTTGTTTGCGTAGCGAAAGGTGGTTGTGCGTGGTATTTGTCTTCTTACGTCCCTGTTGAATAATACTGAAAACATTTGCGTCTGGCTGTGGATATTAAATAGCGGTCGAAAAGGAGACGCTTCTGAAACGTCTAATATATAGAGAATAAAGAACAAATAATGGATATTTCAAGTGCTAAACAGTGATATTAAATAGCTTCTAATTCACTTTAGAGAAAACATGTGTCTATCTAATAAGTACTTGAGACTTCGCTATTTAGGGCTTAGTAGATCCAGCCACCATCAACATTATAGACGGCACCGGTTACAAAGCTGGCATCATCACTAAGCAAGAATGCAATAACCTTCGCTACCTCGCTTGGGGAGCCTAATCTCTTCTGCGCGTTCGCCATCACACCACTTTCCACTCGGCTCGGATCATGGTCCTCAGACATAGGAGTAAGAACGGTTCCTGCTCACACATCATTCAGGGGTTTGCTCTCACAGGATCGGCGTATGTCTTGCGCGTAGCGGTATAAAGCCCTGCAAGACGTGGACACAAGGTCGACTTACCTGGAGCAACACAATTGACCCGAACCTCCTTGTTTTCTTTGGCAGCCGACTTTGACAAGGCAATCACTGCTGCTTTACTCGCGCAGTAGGCGGAGCAGTTTGGCATGCTGATCTGGCCAAAGGTACTGGCTGCGGAGACCTAGAAGATGTATTTGTCAGTGATGTCTTTGCAATCGTCCAGTTATTGGTGATTCCCACAATGCTGCCACTCTTGATCGCCTTGAGTTGCGCACGCAAACAGTTGAGAACGCCGTTCACGTTCACGGAGAAGACGAAATTCAACTGCTCGTCAGTGAGATCCGTAACTGGACCCGCAGGTCCAAGGACGCCTGCCATATTCACTGCTGCGTCGAGCTTGCCGAACTGCTGCACTGTCTTCTCAATCCACGCATCCACAGAAGCGCTTTTCCGAACATCTACTGGCACGGCCAGGTACTTCTCACGACTGCCTGGCAGTGATTCAATGGCCGTTTTCAGCGCTGCTTCATTCAGATCAGCCAAGGAGAGAGAGGCACCCCGAGCTGCTAATAGTTGAGCTGTCGCGAGGCCCATGCCACTCGCTGCGCCCGTGATGGCAATCTTGATCTGGGCATTAGCGTTACCATGTCTTGTGTACAAATAACATGAACGGATAACGTACGACTTTATCGTTGAAGAAAGACATGGGCAATGTCGGTGTGGGAAAAGTATTGTGTGACAGAGATTAGAGCGGCCAAGGTACACTGATTGTATGAGTCGAAGATGACCCCTGGCAAAAGCCATTGGCTTAAATACTGAAATATCGAAGCGATCGATTCAACGCCATGCAGGAGGTGAAAGTCCCACTTCCCCGCATACCAATGCCCCAAAATGGGCATGCTGGTAGCGTCGGCCTCGGGACCGTCGGTCGGCTATTACTCCGAGCAGGTCGGTATCTCCTAGGCTCTGGAGGAGGAATGCCCAGCGAGCTGATAGCGGCAACACTTACGCTGTTTGCAGGGCTTATCGCGTCTCCAACGGGCCAAGCTGACATGGCGCTGCTGTGTAGTCACCGTAGGTCACATCAACAGTGCCTTATTATTCTTACTCTTTTGAGTTCGAGAAGTGACTTGATGAAACTCAGGTCAAATATTAATGCCCTCCTCACTGACGAACATCCCATTAGTATAAGATAGGACACCTCCTAATCTCCGTACTCCCTTGGCACCGAGAATGACTCGCGTGAGGCACCCCGCCTTGACGACCCGATTATCTAACTTGGACATTGAATTTAGAGCATAAAGGTGTGTGGGTGAGATCGGTTCAAGATAACGGAGTCGGGGCCCGATGCCAGCAATATCAATCCAGCGTTACAAGCCTAGACCGTGATAGGATTATATTCGCCCCTTTAGTGCTGTCCGGGGTAGCGTGTGAGGCGACAGGGTTCGCAGTCTGGGGTACATCATCAGGCATCTCTTTTCCCTTATAAAACCTTGGAACATCCCAACGGATCTCTATTGTAACATAGACTCGACAATCTACCCTTTTTACTTCTCTGCTCTGCTCTGCTCTTCTTTATTCCTCTCTACCTGTCCTGCTCATCATTAACATGGATGACAAGCCGTCCTCACAGAACGGCATGCCTCTCAAGCAAACGTCCTCAGACGCAGCTGGAGACGTGCTAGAGGCCGGCAATGTCGACGCCCTCCACCGCCGTCTCGGCAACCGCCAGATCCAACTAATTGCCATCGGAGGATCCATCGGAACGGGCCTTTTCATCAACATCGGCTCCGGTCTAGCAAAGGCCGGCCCGGTATCCCTTCTCCTCGCAATGATCATCTACTGCATTTTTCTTGGCCAGGTCAACAACACCATGGCCGAGATGGCAACCCTTTACCCAGTCAGCGGTGGCTTTATCCGCATGGCGGGTAAGTGGGTTGACGACGCGTTTGGCTTCATGGCCGGTTGGAACTTTTTCCTTTACGAGGTCTTGGTCGTGCCCTTTGAGGTCACCGCGCTAAGTATTGTTCTTACATTCTGGCGAGACGATATCCCTCCAGCTGCCATCATCACGGCTGTAATTGCATCATATGTGTGAGTAGATCGCTGTCGCCTATCTCTAAAAGTTGACTAATAAGGAACAGGATCCTCAATGTCCTCGCCGTTCGCGTATACGGAGAAGCAGAATTTTGGCTGTCGAGTGGCAAGGTTCTGCTAGTCTTCATCCTCTTCGGCTTCACTTTCTTTTCAATGGTCGGTGTGAATCCCCAGCATGATGCCTATGGGTTCCGTCACTGGAAGGATCCTGGCCCCTTCGCCGAGTGGCACACAACTGGTGACCTTGGACGCTTTGAAGGGTTCTTGGCTGCTCTTTGGGTAGCGTCTTTTATCGTCGTAGGCCCAGAGTATATCTCGATGGCCGCTGCTGAGGCCAGGCTGCCCCGAACATACATCAAGAACGCATACAAGACGGTCTACTGGCGATTCGGCCTTTTCTTTATCGGCGGCGCGCTCTGTGCTGGCATTGTGGTTCCGTACGACGACCCTATCCTCCGAGGTATTATCGCCGGTACCGAATCCGGTGCAGGAACAGCGGCAGCCTCACCCTACGTTATCGCCATGAAGAATCTCCAGATCAGTGTCCTGCCGCATATCACCAACGCGCTTATCTTTACGAGCATCTACTCGGCAGGCAACACTTACCTTTACTGTGGCGCCCGTAGCCTCTATGGTTTATCGCTTGAGGGTCGCGCACCCAAGTTCCTGTCCAAGACGACCAAGCACGGTGTCCCAATCTACTGCGTCATCGTATCGGCCTCCTTCTCATGCCTCTCTTATCTCCAGCTCTCTTCAGGCACCACTATCGTCCTGCAGTGGTTCATTAACTTGGTCACTGCCGGCTGTATTATCAACTACATCGTCATGTGTATTACTTATATCCGGTTCTATAAGGCCTGCCAGCTTCAAGGTGTTGATAGAAGCACATTTCCCTACCGCGGATGGTTCCAGCCTTACAGCGCATACCTGGGTCTGGGCTTTGTTATTTTCGTGCTCTTCGGCTACGGTTACTCGTCCTTCACCCCGTGGGATGTCACCACCTTCTTTACGTACTACGGCATGGTTATTGTTGCTGTTGTCACGTATTCCTCCTGGAAGATTATCCACAAGAGCAAGGTCGTCCCTATGGCGGAGATGGATCTGGTGTGGGAGAGGCCAGCGATTGACGCCTATGAGGCTACCAGTGAAGAAATTCCAGTCGGTTTCTGGGCCGAGATCCTCTCAATGGTTGGTCTGAAGAGGCTTCCCAAGTTGGTTACGGCTGCCTAAGCGCGACAACAGTATCTATGGTCTGATTGGGGGGTTAGATAAGAACACCGAGTGACGAGTCTGGTTGGTTGTATTTACTGTATGATGTTGTTCGTCGGTGTGATAGTTACATAACTGTCATTTATCTAAGATGATTACAAGATGATATGATAGCAAGATGTCCACGGGTGTTCTCAGCTGAAGAAGCCTATGAAACAATATCCCGAGATAGCAGTGGACCAGTGTCGCCGAAAGCGTGTTGCGAGTTGGGCTAGATATGCCAAGCCGGAAAAGTGGCCGACCTGATTGGCTGAGTTGGGGAACGGAAAACACCGCTGTCTGATTGGTCGAGTCAACAACTCCGCCAGTACAATAGAAAGCTCCGTGGGATTCCGGAAGTCTGACAAGGACATCAAGTTCATGACAAGGTTGCGGAGCATCTAAGGTACGATAGGGTGTTCTGATATACATCATGATCTAATAATGTTATTATTTGGAGCAGATTTATGGTAACGCCCTGACTTGAGCTTTATCAAGGAAGCATGGCCCTACTGACCAGGTCTATCATCTCACAATCTCACCTGGTAATCTTGGCGAGACAAGCTCTTTCTGTCAAGGCACAGGGTAGGTATACGAAAGAGACATTGATTGAGGCAATCAATGGGCTCCGTGACCGGTACACCTCGAGGGTGTGTGTACTACTCATGAGGTCGATTTCGCCATATCTCACATGCTAGTGGAGTTCTGATACGATACGAAGACACGCCTAACAGGAAGGTTTCGCACCCATTGTTACCGAATGATCCTTCTTCCATAGTGTATGGCGATTTATGACCTTGATGTTTCCACACACTATGTGACAGATCGGGGGTTTCAATAACAGCTTATCGGCTGCTGTTGAACACTTAACACATCGACATGCAGTTATTAAAAGCAGGGCAAGGCTAGGTGGGTAACTCAACACCTGGCACTTTAGAATAAGTAACAGGAATTATGCAAGGGCAAGGCTAATACTATTGGCTTGTACTGGATAAAAGTCAAGATCGTTCGTCAAAGATGACCCATGTCGAAGGATCCTCATGCTCGAATTCTTGTGCAAGAGCAAGTATATCATCTGCGGTCATATTGAACAAGTCAACTTCTCCTCTTAGATCGTCTCCACCTGGTGCGAAACCGTGTTGCGACTGGCTGTCATTTCGCTCACTGGGGCGTGCGTCTCCGGAGCTAGATGGTGTGGTTTGTAAACTCCGCTCCACCGATCGCGGCAGTGTTTGTTCGGGTCTTTTATGATGACCCAAAAGGGTCTCAAGGTGTTCCAGCTCAGCTGTTCGTATGCCGGCCACGACGCTCCCGTTTGTGATCATGGCCTCGAAAACGCATGTCACCGCTTGACGCCACTCTGAGCTTGGTACAAACTGTGGTAGGAAAACAGAAAGAATCTCAAGCAAAACGGCAGAGGAAAAGGCGTGTTCAAGTTGGAACGGCAAGAAGCCTTCTGCACTGGGTGGTTAGGACATGTCTTTTTCGGATTCAACATGTCAAGGGATAAACGAACCTAGGATCTCTCGATCAGCTAAATCTTTGAGCGTCAAGAGAATCCTTGTTGCAGCTTGTGCAGACTTTTCCAGCAGCGTGGCCACGGGTCCAGTAAGCAAATGGGGTTCAAAGCGGGCGGTCGGGACGCTGCGAAGGAGTAGCCAAATGACGAGCGGTCGTGTAGCAAGGACTATGCACTAAGATGACGACAAGTCAGAGTCCAGAAACAATAAGCCGAGACATCTAGTGACACAAACGTGATTTTGGGATAACATGATATTGTGGAACATGTGAGGCGGCTCCCCTCCGCTTGTTTTATAACCGGACGTGATCTCGTCAATATCGCGGGATAGTTCGGCAAGGCTGTGCAGGACAATTGTTGTGTTTAGAATGAATTCATTGCCTAGATCGTTATCAAGGCCATATGTAACTGGATGCCATAACGGATTAGCCAACACACAAGGATGGTTAGAGATAGGAAACCATGTACAGCTAGATATATTCGAAACAAGCTCTGACAGGCGCGTTCGTAGCGTAAGTGCCTTCGCCGACACGTCTGAAGATATTGCGTCGGGAAGGGGAGTGGTGATGTCGCCTTGCGGCACACCAGACGGACAACCCAGGTCGGCTGTGATGACCTGGTCGAGTACATAGACTGCCCACCACGCATTACCGCAAGCTTCGATGAGACTAGGGCCGAGATGATCTGGCATGCGGCGGTGAAGGCCGTCGTGAAGCGCAAGCCGCAGTGCTTGACCAATCTGTACATTGTGAACAAGCATTAGCATTTTAGGTTCCAAAGGGATTCTCGAAGGGGGGGTGGACAGACATATTGATATGCTGGGGAGCGCATGTCAATGGCATAGAAGTACAACGCGGCCAATGATAGGATCTCAATTGCCAGCAAAGCCGGGCGCTCATCCTGAAGAAAGGCCACGTCTGGAAGCAGTGAAAGAGCCCGCGCAGCAAGGTCGCACCCAGGAGGGCCGTTTGCTACGGGGCCACCACGAGTCGGCATAAGCGCCTTGCCAAACGCAAGAATCAGAAGGTACTCGACAAACCATAGTTTATGTTCCTGCGCAGTTTGCCACGGCTGCCTGTGGAAATCTTCAAAGGGCCCGAGGAACCTTGGCTCATCGATGATGCGGAAAAGCTCGCCGAGGCGAAACTTGACGGTATTGTACAGGAAGAAGGCGTGGTCCATGGGCGGGAGGTTGAGGAGGTCTCCAGCATCTACCTGGGCTTTTGCTTGCCATCGCAGTCGAAAAGCTGCTCCATCTAGGTTCAATGGTGCGGGAGGCGTGTTGTGTTCAGTATTTTCTAACACGGCGAAGGCCCTGCGACAGAATGTCCAGGTAGAGGTCCGACCGAGGAACACTGAAGACCGAGTGCGATTGCGTCAGCAGCTCGATCGATGGAGTTGTAATAGGGCCAGGGAAACGGAAAATGGGAAGACAAAACATACAAAGGCGTGCATGAGGTTCTTGCACGTAAGCAAAGTCATTCCCGACCAGGATGCTACGACGTCGGCCAGGGCGACTGTCGCGGTCAGTTGACAGCTCCGAGTCACCATGATCATTGGCGACCTCGGGCTGCCTCGAAGTAGACGAGAGGGCCGTGGATGTCGTCGGATGGCTGTTGGATACGTTAGGGGCTGCCACTACCGATGGTTAGTTCTAATCTTGATGCCACTGTCAATGACTAACTGACCATCTGTGTAGCGCGGCCACGAACTTGGCGTCGCCAAGCCTGCGTTGAGAGACGACGATGGCTGAGTTGTCCGCCCGGCTACCGACGGAGCGGGGTGCGATGGCGGGCTCGGGCCCGAGGCCGACACAGCCACCCCCGGTGGTTGCGATTGAGGGGCTTGAGGGGCTTGAGAGTCCTGTCGGGTCTGAGGCTGGGTGAGGGCCTGTAACTCAGAGAACTGGCGCTGCAGTCCTCGCAAATATTGTTCGGGGACCGACACGTAGTTCTCGTCGGAGATGAAAGCGCAGGAATCGCGCCGACGGGTACAACGCTCGCATGGCCGAGCTCCTGAGCATCTTACCTTGGCGGCCCGGCACTGCTTGCATCTGTGAGACACGCCATGTTAGAGGCACCCTCGGTCCACGATGTCGGAGTCTCTCTCCGTGACTTGACTTACGCGCGGGCTCGGCGAGAGAGATAGGGTCGGGTCACAAGGGATTGCTGATTTTGACTCATTTTTGAGTATGCGTCGGAGTAGGTGAATAGCGGAACAAGAGGCGAGTTATCAAGGACGTAGTCACAGGCTTTGCATCGTCCTTGGCCCAAACTTCTCCCCCGCTCTCTACATAGTTCCCGATAAGACCGGGGG
>JABFFI010001035.1:0-19085 GCA_013623725.1 Fusarium robinianum | reverse complement strand
CCAAAATAGCCCTCCTCCCCCGCGCGCCCAGAGAAACGCCCCCCCGGAGCCTGATCCTTCCTCCCGCCTCTTCCCGGCCCCAGTGGCTTGAATCTGTGATCCCCCGGGGCTGACGACAAGGTCCCGTCACACCAGATCCCGTCTGCTTGCATGCGATCGCCAGGGGGGAGGGGTCGATATCAAGATCACGCTGAAGGATGTGTTGCGCTTCGATCGAGCAGGTAGGGGAGGTGGCATACTTGGTGGGAGAGGTGACAGATGGGCCTCCTGTGGCTCTGGTCTAGTGATCAGATGAGCTTTCGATGGTTATGGGAGAGGATGGGGGAGAACTTGACAAGACGGGAGAACAGGGGATTTGACACACCCCTTTGTCTCACTCTCTCATGGCAACCCGTCATCGTCCATCTCGTATAGAAGCCTCTTATGCCAGTTCCCTTAAGACTCCTTCCTCCGGGAATCTACATGACCAGCCCTCAGCACCAGAGAGACCAGCATAACTACTCAGCCTCTTCCCCCCGGTCCCCGGCTTAACCCAATGACCTGGCTCCCGGATCGGATCTGAGGCCCGTCGTCTCGCAAACCGCCGATCTCCCTAACCCTTCCACCTCCTCCAACCCAGCGGGGCATCTCTGTATCACCTCGAGCCGCAGCTCCTCCTGTACGACAGCCTCACTATCCCATCCACCCAGTCCTCTCGCCTTCCTCCATCCCAACACCATCTCTCACAAGCTACCTTCAGGCCACATCATCGTGGCGCTCTCATCACGTCCCCATCACACAACAACAACACCCTACCACCCCCCCTCTGTAAAACAACCACAATAGCCCCCTCTCACCCCCATCACCCGAGACATTGACGCCGTCCTCGAGGCTCCCTCCCCCCCCTCCATCTCCTGCATCATCGGAGGCAGAGTCCTAGGGCTGCTCGACAAACCTAGCCCCTCCCCTCCCCCCGATGATGCAGCGGTCGACGATCGCGCCTACGCGCTGCTGCCGGCTGCTTCGCTGGGAGGGGACGCCACTTTTCCTAAGGGCCGGGGTGGTGCAGACGCCCTGGTGATGTGCCGAGGTTGCGTGGATGGGTTCGAGGCAAGATGCGCGTGGGGAGGTCTCTGGAGGTGAGAATTGCTTCGCTGATGGGCTTTGGGGGGGTGAGGGCTCAGAGATGGGAGGATCGATCTGTGGAGATGGATATGTTCCTCGAGATCCCGATCGTCGATGACGCTTGAGAGTTATTCCTAGGTTCAAGAGCAGTATAAATATGAGGTCTATAAGGCCAGTCAGAGTCGAGGAGAATCAGCATCCCTTTCAACACTCACCATCATACTTCCAACGCTTCAAACACTCTACATATCCCCTTTCTCTCTCTCTCTCTCTCGCTCTCTACACTTGAAAACCACCCCATCTCCTACAAAATGTGTCACGGCCACCCACGCCATCACCCCTGTTCCCACACGTCCATCAACTGGCACTACTGCCCCTCTTCCCTCATCGACCTCGAGACGGGCTACGAGACGCCCTGCAGCAACATCTCCTTCGCCGCCGCCCAGCCCAACTCTTCTGACTGTCCCCTCCAGAACTGTCAGTTCAAGAATAAGGGCGGCAGTTGGACATGTTGCTCGTGCCGGCAGGGTCCCAACACCCAGGGGTGGTGCACCATGCCCCTGAGCAGACTGGCCATGAACCCAGAGTCGTACTCCGTTGAGGCGGTTGAGACGACGTGTGATCATGGGTGTTGTAGCAAGTGTGTTCGTTACGGTATGTCTTCTCCCATCAACTGCCGTGTCCTGAGTGTATTCCTATGAGATAAAGGGGGGGGGCAAGTAGTAACCCAAGACAACAGGATTGAGCCTCGATACAACCCCCGACATGACCTTCCCGGAGATGCGCAAAGGCTCCGCGTCCCGCAAGTTCGGCTACAGCGGCGCCACCAAGTCTCATAGACGCGGATCGGCCTTTTCCCTCATCGGGGGCTTCCCACCTGTGTCTGAGGAGGAGTCCTCCCCGTCCACGTCCTCCTCGTCCAAGTCTAGCTCGGGGGGCTCTGGGTATACCCTTGACATGGACTATGGGTCGAGCAAGTCATCATCGAAGTCGAGCAAGAAGAAACACAAGTCAAAGGCTCGTTGAAGTTGAGTTGTGGGACTGGATTGGTTGACCAAGGAGGGTTGTGTTTAGGAGTTGGGGAGTGAGTTTACGCAGGCAGATCTTGGTTGGAATCTGCCGACTGATCCAATGAATGAGGTTTACTGAGATTGTTTGTTTGTTTGTTGTTTCATATGTTGGGGGTATCGTATCAATGACGACCGTTTCACTCGCTTCTTTGCAACATGATCAGGCATATCATCAGAGTCTGATGTCAACAAGTAGGATGGATGAAAGCATCTTGCAATGAGAATACGAACTCAGTCCACTTCGTTTGTCTTCCCTGTGGAGTTCTCAGGGCAACGTAACACCACACTCTCTCTCTGAGTCCGGAAGTTCAACATCAGCCTCCAACTCCATGACAATGTCTCGGTATGTCCGAATACTCCTTCAGCAACTCGACTTACACCATCCTCTGTGGATCTCAATCCAATCTTCAACCACCAAAAGCCCCCTCTCTCATATCCACCACCCCCGTTCACTGACGATGACATTCTACCTAGCGGCATCAGCCTCCTCACCAGCTCAACAACGCCAGCTGTCTTTGCCATCCATCCCGCACGGCTACCATTCGATAGACTTTTGAAGCCACCCACGTTCTAATCAGTCCACCTCAACGCGAGATCCATCCAGGGCAAGCGTTGTTGGTTCGCTAACCCACTTCGCTAGCCTACATACTGCCTGCTCGGTTGCCGAACGCGCCGGGCCACTACCGAGTCCCCCATTGCGCACATACATAGGTGCGTCGGGGGATGCAGTAGCGGGTTTCGCCAGTGCAGGAACGCACCCTTGACGAGCTGTAGTTCCCCCCATTGCAACTGGAAATGGAACTAACTAGCAGTTCATTATCGAAGCCCACCTCCGTGTGTACAGTAGTTCAAACGCGCAACCTCGGGATCGACTCAACTGACATGTCCGTCGTCGTCGTCGTCAACTCCACAGACCCTCCCCCGGCCCCTGGAGCAAGTCGCCACGTGCGACGGATGCACGCGAGAGGCCAGGAGATGGCCGGGGCGCGCGGAAGTGGGAGGTCCTCCCTTCCTCGTGGCCGTTGATTGACAGCGCGCGGGACCGTTTTGGGATGCGTCGATCAATCAGGGACCACGAGACAGGCCGTTGGGGGAGGGGGGGGGAGGACGAGGAGAGGTGGTGATCCCGTGAGAGCGGGCTGAAACGTGAGCCGGGTAGGGCCAGGGAGGATGGATTGAAGTTGTGGATGGATGTGATCAATCGCGTCCTTCTTTACAGGCTGGCCTTACTCATGGGTTGTCGTAACAGCACTCTGTACATACTATGTATACCTCTGTACATGCTCTCTGCAGATGGTTTCTGCCTGGTCTTCAACAGGAGTTCTAAAACACCTGCCCATTCTCTCTCTCTCTCTCTCTCTCTGTCTTCTCGTCCCTCTCAATCTATTGTACCTGCATATCACTCACACCATCCTCACACAACTCCAAGACATCTCATCAACCAACCCAATACCTAACCCCCCCAAAACCAACCTATCCTGTCCTTCCCCCCTCTCAATAGCACGATCGGCACTCACCGGAATTAGCAGCCATCCCGCAAAGCTTAGCAAGACCTAGCCCGCCCACGAACGGCAGCCCCGACGCCGCCAGCGCGCGAAGGCGTTCCGGGCGAGGCCGGCCTAGATGAATCCGGATTGTGGGGGGTAGGAGGAGGAGGCAGAAAGAGGGTTTTTGTTGTTGTTGGCTTACGTGCCCTTCGAAGGCTACTTTTTCTTACGAGATGCCTTTTTCATGGGAATGTGAAATTGGCAAAGGGTGATAGAGGGAGAGAGTGAGAGGCGTTGTCGAAGATCGGGGGACCTGAAGTGTCGGCGATATTGATCTGAGACTAACTAGAACATGCAGTTCAGCCCCCCAACGCCAGGAGAAACTCGGCGTTATTGGTAAGGTACGAAATACTACTACACTCATCCGTGCTCCGTACAGTAAGACACACAGAGGGTCTGTGTCCGCCATGTTTCGTACGATAATGACGGACGAGTTTACCATTGGGTGTATGTTTCCCACTCACGCCTAGAGTGTCGATTTTTTCCTTTTCCCACCCACGTCTCTTCATTTCCACAAGATAAAAACGTCACAGAGCTGTAGACTATCGACGGCGGCCGCAACCACGTGCGCCTACGTGTGTTGTGGGTGTCAAAAAGGTCGAGATGACGGGCATTGAAGCGTGGCATCTAATAGTTCGGGTGCTCTTAATTGCGGACGATCCCCCCCGAGAACAGTCGAATTCAAAACACAAAAAAAGCTAGGTAGAAGTTATGTTGGTGACACACACGCACGCACGCACACAAACACACATCTCCCTTCAACCGAGTCACCTTTCAAAGAGGAACGAACCCATGTCCGTCATCAAGAGTCACTGCCACGAGCCAATCGTAAAAACCACCTATGAAAAAACAACCGCATCCGCAAAGTTCATGGCTCCCACGCGGTGGCGCTCCCAAGCCGCATGTTGGACAATGGGGGGGGGATATCCATGGTTGCGGAGCTGGGAGTGGTGGTGGTGGGTGTGCAGGACGGGGAGAGGAGGAGGAAGAGGAAGAGGAGGGGGGGAACTTGCGGGAGCGTCACGATTGGTCTTTTTTTCGGGGGTTTATTTTGCTTTGGAAGAAGTATCAATAAGGTATTTGACGTGGATATCTCTATCGGATCTCGTCCATTCCAGTAAAGAAGAAACAATAACAGAGTGTATGTACCTCGGTCTTGACGATTCCCATCGTCAACGTCCCTTGTCCCCCTCATCACGAGCAACACAACCACCACATGGGAGGGGACATTCTCGGCGGCTAAGCATCATGGATGCCAGGTACAGTACCTCGCTTACCGCAGAAGTTCAGGTCCCCCCCAGTGCATGCATGCACCACCCACTCACTCGCTACCCGCCGGGCAGCAACAAAGCCCAACAAGGTCCGTGATTGGGTTCCAGGCTGTCTCCAGCGCTTCTCCAGCTCGCTAGCGGGCTCCGTATGCCTCGTGGACTCGTGGTCGCATGCGCTGTGAGGGTGTGATGATGCCCACTCTCTGGGTTATCCCATTCCATTCCTCCCCAGGGGTTCACGTCTCCTGCTGCCAATACCTGTGTTTTGCCTCTGTTATTCAGGGGCTTTTTTTTTTTTTTCTTCTGGTGCTTGATTCACCACCATCGTCCCATCTTGTTTTCCTTCTTCTTTTTCTTCGCCTTTTGCCCTTGTCATCGTCATTCCTCAATTGACCTTGCCCCCCTCCTCCTCCTCCTCCTCTTGCTCCCCGGTCCGAATCTGAAACCTCCGTCATCCGTCTCTTTCCGCCATGACTTGGTTGACCTTGCTTTACCTTGGTCCCTGTGATTGTTTGAAGTTGAATTACGAATAGCGAGGGTAGGCATCTTATCCTCCCTCTAAGTATGTACTCCATATCATCAAGCATCAATCAAACATTCAACAACAACTCGACCCCCCGTCTGTTCTCGTAACTTCCACAACTCGATCCATAGATCTGATACATGTACTCAGATGGTAGTGCACAGCTTATTCTTTAGTACCACCACCCCCTTAAAAAATGAAATAAAATGATAAAAAAAAAGGGCCAGACCAACCACACACCCACCCCCCTCCATCACAACAGGTTACGCACCAACCGCCCGCCGCGTGCGCTGAGACCATCCCCATCCCGTCTCATCTTCGTCTCCATCTTGTTACGCTTGTCACTGGGTTGCACCTCCAACTTCTTGCCTTGCTTGTCAGATTTAATTTATCTCCTAGTTCTCTCTCTCTCTCTCTTCTCCTCCTCCTTCACAACTTTCTAAACCCATCTTCCTTCTCCTCGTCCTCTAACCAACCAATCAACCACCAAAACGAAAAGCAACTGGTCCTCATAGATCATCAACTCTCCTCCTACCCCCCCAACGCATACCTGAGCCTGAGCCCCGAGCAAAGCCTGAACCCAGCCTGAGCCTTGCCGCCGCATCGTCTCATCTCCCGTCCCCCCGTCGCATCGCCCGTTCACCTGCCTGCCGAGCCCCCGTCCATTCCCTCCCACCCCCTCGCGCATTATTGGACTGTTGCTTCTCCATCAACTTCTCTTCTCCTTCATCTACGCGCTCTTCTCCTTCAACCTCGTAAAACCTCGTCAACTACTCGCCCTCTCTCTCACATCCGCGTCGCGTTTCAACTACTCTCGTATCCACCGACTTCCAATCCAACGCGCCTGTAATTCTCATTCTTCGTCCTCCCCAGCGTCGCATTCGCGCATTGTCCACCCTATCAATAATCATGCCTGCTTCCTTGGACTCGTCCCGGCCCATCATGGCCCCTTCGGTATGTCAATGCCTGTTACTTTCTCTGGTCCCCTCGTTTCCCTTGTCGGGTTGGCTTGGATTTGGCTCCATTCAGGGTCCCCTTTTGTCTGTCATATGGAGTCCCGAGGCTATGTTTATGAGGTGTGAGATGTGAGAGAAGTGAGCAAGGAGAGGGAGGGAGTCCCGACATCTCCGTTCCTCGTCAGGTTGTTGTTATCCTGTCGTTGCTGAAACGGGAAGTGGCCTTTGCTCACTCCCTCTCTTTCGCTCGCTCTCTCTCTCTCTTCCATTCCCCGTAACCGGCTGTTTTCTAGACGCTTGCTCTTTGTTGTTAGCTAGCGACCCTTTAGTTTCCCCCTCCCCCTCGAACCTCGTCTCCCCATTCCAACCCAACTTCTCCGCCTACCCGTCCCCTGTCGTTTATTCTGTCCTCTTTACCCATCCATATCTGTCGTGTCTCACACATCCCTCTCTTGCTCCTTTGCTCTCGTTTCTGTTGTCTCTGTCTCCCATTTCCATCACTCGTTCTTTCAAAATACACCGTCCCCCCCTTCCACCGTCAACATGGTCAAGCCTCTCCTCTGGACTTCCTCCCACGCCCACTCCCAGACCAACCTCCACCAACAACGTCAATCCCAAGCCCAAGCCGCTGACAACATGAAGAACCGCAACTCCGTCCGCTTCAGCACCTACAGCATGGCCCCGTCCTTTGCTCCCACCGTCCAGACAACCGACTCCGCCCACGCCGAGATCCGCGACATCGCCACTGGCCTCGACCGGATGGAGAACAAAGCCCTCACCTCTCAGCGCGTCATCCTCAGCGACGAAAAGACCGATACCATGAGCAAGCTCGCCCTCGGCGCCAAGCTGGAGCGCGCTCTCGACCGGAGAATGAGCGGCCAGGACGCCGTTATGCGACCCCGTGGACAGAGCCTCAACGAGAAGCTGAGCGAGAAGGTCTAATGACTGATGAAGAGCGCCTTGCTTGAATTATCGCATATCTTCTGTGTCCATTGCATCCTCTCTCAACCACTAGCGAAAATCGCGCGCATGGTTTCCTCTCTCGTTTCGCAAAGCGGCCTCATCGGGAGTTTTTGGGCATCAACCACAACCACCATTAATCCACGCCCCCTTATCATCACCGCACTGGCCATGAACCAAGACCAGCTCAGGGGGGACATGAGAGAAGGACATCAAGCGACCACGCCACTGCCATCAACATCATTATCATCATCATCTCAGCTACAACACTTCACGATTACAGAGAAAACCTCAACTACACAACGCCCAGGATACGCACACCAACGAAAGACAGCTTCCTTTGTGTTTTTTTTTTTCCTTTTTTAAGCTCCTCATTTTCACTCAATAATGGCATCCACAAGTTCCTCGGTATGGAAAAGACGGAAAGGGGGGGTGGAAGGAGGTGAATGTTTACACGCATAGTCCAACGGTTCTGGGAATCTCGTGGCAGGAGAGGAGGAGGGGAGTGAAACGAAGTCATGGCCAGGGCTACGCCGCAGGAGGAATACGGTAGTTTCTGGGGATGTTGGCTTGTTGAGATGGTCTCATAGGGAGCACCAGGGAGCGAGGAGAGGGAATCCTAGAGATTCCACGATTAACTCATGTATTCCCTTTTTTCGGTGGATGGGTGTCTTTTATTTTCCTGGTTATATGTTCGTTCAGCAAGTTATAGTACCCCCTTGTTCAGGCTGGGAAACAAATGGCCCGCCATTCCATCATACATCTGTTTTTCTCGACCCTGTTCCGAGCGTGGTGATGATAGTGTATCAGTTCGTTCAGAACATCCATCAGGGAGTTGTTAGATATGTTGGAAGAACAGGGTCTTTGTATCATTATGTGGACTAAAACTACAAACAAAAACTCCCATTTAGACCGCTTTTTTTAAGAACCCGAATATCAAGTCAAACACACCGCATGCTGTAGAGTTGTTGTCATGACAAACTCCCCCTCTCCCCTCCTACCAAGATATCCCCTCGGTTCCATGACATGACACAATCGATCCATCCTCCGCGCTGATTCCATGAGCTATGTATCTCCAGTATCGCGATTAACAGAGACGCCCATAGGTAGTGTCTCTCCATCTGTCTCGGCCCCGTGGGAAGCCGGCCAGTTCACGCTTCAGGCCGGAGGGGAACACACTTCCTCGCAACAACCTCAAGTCGACCTCTCCTTCTCAATCCTCTCCTGAACCTCCTTCAGCAACGACTCCAGCTCGGCCTCATCATCGCCCTCAATCTCAATGGCCTTCGTCGCCCAATCCAGAGCCTCCTGCAACCTCCCCATCTCAATCAGACACTTGCCCCTCCTCCACCAAGCCTTCGCATTCCCCGTCCACTTCGCCTCCACGCTCGCATTCGCATCCACCGCGCCCTCCGCCCAGTTCTGCAGCGCCATGTGCGCCTGCGCCCTGTTGGAGAGCAGGCCACTTGCCTCCTCGCGCACCAGCGCCGCGGGCTCCCACAGCGGCCGCGTCAGGGCCATCTGGATGCCGAGCGTGTAGAACTTGATTGCCTCGGGGTACTTCCCCTTGCGGTACTCTGCGTTGCCCGAGTCGCGCAACTTGGTGATGTTAGCAGTGCGCTTGGGGTTGACGGGGATCGGGGGCGGGGGTGCGCCGTTGGAGGTGTCGGCCGTGATGAGCGTGCGGTGGAGGGTGTTTAGCTGCTCGAGTTCGGCAGCAAGGGCGCGGGAGGCTTTGGGACAGGAGATGGCCTTGGACTGGGGGTCCATTTGGAGAGGGAGAGGGTCGAAATATGCGAGGTCCGACATGATGGCGGCTTTGCTATTTGTTGTTGCGACGGGATCGGATTGTATGATATAGTGACCGGGTATGGGTTGTTTTTCGTGTTGCTAGGTCGCAATACGCTTGTCTTTATCTGCAGTCGAACAGCCGGTTAGGAATCCGGTTGCGCCGTTATGAAGAGCAGCGTTGTAGTCTGACGCGGGTTGGTTGGTGATTATGTCCATGTAGCTAGAAGACAAAGCACACAGAAGGACACCTCGCATGAAAGTTGCTTATCTTATCTTATCTCCACATGATACCCCTGACGATGACACCCTTTACCCTATAGCCCAACCAGCATTGTAAGTAAACATGGTCTTGAAAAAGAAATTGGTATGCTTGGGAAAGCCATCAAGGCTGCATTACCAGTATTCGGAGTTACTCTCGCTTCTACTTCAACAGACCGGGCCTCTCTATTGACGTAGGAGACAAAAAATAACCATGTTGTGCGCATATCGCATATCGCACATACGTTCGCCTCCAAAACCCCCAAGATGAGACCACACCCACGCCAAAGTCCACAGCCCTACTACTTTCTATCCACATCGTGAATGCCATGGAGCCACTCGAAACCGAGAATGGGAACTCTGCCTCCAAAAGGCCTCCACAAGAGGGCGTGAATCAGGCGACATGGGCAACATATAGACCATCATGGCGCTCACATGGCATGTCGTCTACTACCAGACAGGACACTGCAGCACCACCCTGCTGGATGGAATACCTACATCATGCCAACTACAGTCCATCCAGGTTCTGAGCCCTCTACGTGACGTCAGGAAGTCATGATGACCAGCCTCACACACCAAGACACCATGTGGAAAAGCCCGTGATCAAACAATGTGCCATTCCTTTTCTACTCCTGTTGTGCAAAATGCGAGACCCTGTCCCGTTCCGGGATCACCTCCATCACCCACCATCTCACCATTGACCCATCCGCCGAACAACTGGCGTCCTTGGGAGATCGTCGAAGAGTAGGATGTCGAATTCCAAAGTAGAAGCCAGTCACCCCCCAAATGCGCTTGAAAAAAAAGAACCGAATCCCTGTCGCAGTCCGTCATCAATCCGAAAATACAGGCGAAATCCACACATAATCGCTCTCATCCTCATGCATTCATCATGTTGGGTTGGGTTTTCTGTGCTTTATTCTCTTTTGGGGCTGGGGATCCGACGACGGGATTCATTTCTCTTTTTTAGAACAAGTAGGGGGGAATAGCCATCCACTCCTCGAGCCGCCCTTGCCATCACTCAGCAAATCAAGTAATCCCTTGTGAACCGCCGCGCCAATCTAATGAAACGCACGAGAAATGATAGGCAATGCGAAGTTACCTAGACTGGTAAAGAAGTCGAGGGATGGCTAGTTTAGTAGCCATAAGCCGCAAGGGCCTTCACAGTCTTCTCGCTGGTGCCGGCGTTCTTCTTCGCGTCCGAGAGTTGTCGCGCGGCGATCTTCTTGCGCTCGTAGTAGGCGGCACCCTTGGCCTTTCTTCTCTCCTCCAATCTGCAGCCGGGTTAGCGTCTTAATTCATCCACTGCCACGCCTCAATCGTATCCAAAACATACCGAGCGACAACATCCTGGTACTTCCAGCCAACCTCGTGGCTGAGACGGCCGACGGTGCAGTACTTGCGGCCGGGCTGGAGTCGGAGAACGCGGAGGGCCTGGGGAACGACCATCTTCTTCTTCTTGTCGTAGGGAGGGGGGACACCCTCAAAGACCTTGAGGCGCTCGAGAGCGGCGGCACCGCGGGCGGTCTTGTGAGGCATCATGCCCCGGACGGCCTTGTAGAAGATTCGGGAGGGGGCACGGAAATGGAAGGGACCTGTTTTCGGTCAACGCCCATCTCTTGATGATCACAACTGTTGGAGTTTCGGCTCACCTCCGCGGGTGGGGTTGAATCGGGTAATCTTGCGCAGGTGGGCGTGGTACTTGACTGTTCATCATCAGCTCTTCCGTCCTAATTCGTCTTGTGGCTCTTCGCCATGGTGCTGCCCGAGTGACAGTATTCGTGAAGCCATGGATCGGTCTGGCTCGTGGAGGGGGAGGTGTGGACGTACGCTTCGCGCGGAAGAACTCGCCAGAGATGTTGAGCGCCTCGCAGCGGACAACAACGATCTTCTGACCGTTGAGGAGCTGCTTGGCGACAAGGCTGGCAAGTCGGCCAAGGAGATGGCCCTTGCCATCGATGACGACCTGGAAGCGCACAAACAGTTAGCCAACCGATATTCGTTGAAAGTTCACATGTAACAAGTGAACAGCGAGCCAAACGCGGGTAGGCAGATGACGGCGCTGATAACCCAACAATTCCAACCCTCGACCTGCTATCCAGCGCCCATATCCTGCCTGCCCACGAAATTCGGCTTCGCTTCACCAGACTGGAAGACGAAGGTGTTACTCACAACTGACTCGAACGTCGACATCGTACCGTCTTTTCTGGAGGGATGGAAAAGAAAGAAAGGCAGCTCAGACGACGGCAAAGATATACAAATCCTCGAACCTAACCGGCGAGAATCTGTTTTCCTGTGCTGCTGGGGTTAGTCGTCCCTGGGTCTAGGTGTTGGGGGGAAGTGGTCGCGATAGTGCTTGATGGGCGAAAAATCCAAAGTGAGCGCTCGAGGCTCGTTGTGCCTTTGATTGAAATCACGCTAGCCTTTCTGGGCAAGGACGGGATTTTGAGCAAGCGAACGGGACTGGTTTGCTTGAAGTGCTTAGGGTTAAGAGACCTAGAGTTTTTGTGGTGCCGATAATCTGCCGACGGCACTGGCCCGGCAATAAGGTGACAAATGACATTCACGTGATCGCACCCACGCCGATTCTCCGTGCCTCCGGTGAACGGAGAAACATGAGGGGCACTGAACATCGTAGTCGGTCGCCTGTGACGACATCTTCACCAAAAATACAACCATGATGAACTCGGCATTCGGAATGGTTGAATGATTAATAAATAAAAAGTTGGTGTAGTAATACAAATTAACTTGTCGAATCCTCTCTTCTACTGTCGTCGTAAAGGCCGTGAATCTCTCCCTTGGATCTAACGTACAACTTGCTCTATTGGTGCGTGTAGATGAATGTCTCAATTGTTGTCAAATGTTTGTTTCGGCCCACGTGGGATGGTTGAGTTGGGCCGATACCCAAGCGTATCCAAGTGAAGTCTCCCCGGCCTCATAGAAGAATCCATGTAGATCTCCGGGCGGCATGAACGCTGGGGCTATGAAGCCTTTGCCGCATCCAACGCCTTCAGTGTCTGCTGGACCTTCTGAACGAGCTTTTTCCTTTGAGCTCTGACTTCAGCTATCCCTTCACTATCCACACCATCCAGTTTCAACACAATGTGCTGCATGACGGTCTCTGATAGTTTTCGGTGCTCTTCATCACGCTTCTTGGGATCTTCAGGTGGCCCCTCGATGTAGTCGGTGCACAGGGGTAGCCACTTCACGTTGAACTCGATCGAGAGATCTTGCAGTTGCTTCAGTGGACCACTGGCGACGCCCGATGCCAGAGGGGATTTGGGCCCATCAAAGGTCGAATTGCTATCCCGAGGGCTGCTCGTGGCAATGGACTCTCCGTCGCTCACTGCAGTCTTCTTCTTGCTGCGCTTCTTTTTCCGCCGACGGGACTTGGCGTCTTCCTTTGGTTCATCAACAATAACCATCTCCTCTTCCGATGGGGTGCTGGCATCCTCGATCTCTGGCAGCACAGCCATCACCTCGCTTTTGTTCTTTACGCCGTAATCTCGAATGGGTGCCAGGGGGTCCTTTAGTTGCTTGCCCTTGTAGAGAAGCTTGATCCGACGGACACCATGCTCACTAACATCCATCATCAGAGCGGCCCGTTCCTGAACGTCCAACACTCGCAGCTTGCCATCTCCTATTGCGTAGGCAGGGAAGTGCGCAGGATATGTGACTCCGCGGTTTTTGAGCAGGAGTAAATCGTCCTCGGGAGTTGGGGGTCCAGTGGATTGTGACCTGGGGAAGTATCGGTCGTCTGTGACTTCGTCCAAATCCTGCGACGTGATGTAGCTAAAGTCTTCGTCCGTCACGGCGGGCACGCCGCCAGGAATAGAGCTGTAGGGCGAAAGCTGTTCGCGACTGATAGACCACCCATATCTCGACATTGTGAGAGGAACTGCAACTAGGACGGCAAAGCTGCTATAGAGGAGGCTCGGGGGGATGCCTAATGTATCGGAAATGTAATCGCTCGAATCCTGGATAACAGACGAGAGATTGGCCAGCGCCCCGTTGAGGTAGGACGTGACGTTTTGTAGGGCACCGGAAGATGCCACGATTTCCTGGCTGGAATCCACCTTGGACGTTGGTTCTAAGGTGACCCCAGAAGAGGACACCCTAGAGGCAGATGGGAATGCAGGTGCAGTAATTGACCAAGGTCATGGACGAGAGCGAGGCGACACAGGACGGCCGGGGAATGGAGGGGTCGAGTCAGCCTGGGATAGGTAATACTGTCAGTTTCCTGATCGACCCGTGGGCTGATGTGGAGCGAGTGGGAGGCGTACAAAGGAGGACGGGAGGTGGCGGCAGCGGAGGACGATCACGACCCTTGGACCCAGGGTGTTCCTAGCGCTGGCGAATTGGGCGACCGGTATCGAGACAGTTCCCGCGAGCAGTGCACAACGTAGTGAGTTGGCAGCGGGGAAGCGAGGCCAAGCACGCAGGGCAGGGTAGGCGGTTTGTCAAAGTCGACGGAGGATGGCCTGGAGGGCGACGTATGTGGTCGGCACTGTGAGGGGCTTGGGCGTCGGCGCAGGTAGGTCAGGTCGGACTGCGTGATGTACCTCCGTAGCTTTGCATGCGCGCGTGGTCGGTGTGTATTGATGATGATGCAAAGCCTTGAGTTGGGCAGCTTAGTGTCGGGGATGTTGGGTGACGCAGGTTGAAGCCAGACGATTGGTCGGAACGCGGGCGGGAGACGCAGATTCTGGAAAGATTGCGATGGGCCGAAATGCGATGCAGAAGTGGGAGGCGTCGAAAGTGCAAGGGGAAGAAGCTGTCGGGTTTTTTTCCAGTTGCGCGAGGTGGTGGAAAGGTGAAGGTTGAAGGTTGAAAGATGAGACGAGGCCAGATTTTAGAAATTGCATGTCCCGAACAGCCAATTTCAGCCAGGAAGGAGCCACAGGGGCTACCCCGACGCCTCTTTCCGAGATCCTCATGACAAGGGGATGGCCTGACAGTGACAATCCAAAACTCGGGGGAAGGAGCCAGGTGGTTCCAGTGGGATAATGGCCCCCAAATCTGGAAAGGCCAACTTGAGTGCCAGGGGCTAACCCGCTACGGTCTCAGGCGCTGAGGTGCTGGCCCTTCTAAAGTCTACTCCGTAGGGGACCTCAAGGTTCCATGAGGACCCACGTACCTAGGTACAATAAATACGAAGTACGTACCTACTTCGTCGGTCGGGTCTTTCCCGTCCCCACCATGCATTGTCCTCAGTACGGTCTAGCGCAGTTCTCCCCCTGGTCTTCCATCTACCTATTTTTCGATTGCATTTATCAAAGCCACCAGAGGAAGAGCCCGAAGTGATTCCAAACCGCCTTTGAAGGTCCCCCGCTGCATTACCTCAGCAAGAGGAGACGCCGGTCTTGATTGCATCATCGGTTTTTAATCCGAAATTCCATCCGCCACAACGGCCACGATTCCACACCATAGGCCGAATTCTGACAAAGCAGTCCGTTTTCGCTGTATCAAAACACACTTTCTGCTATCGCGCAATTGCATTAAATACCTCGTACCCCCATCTCGGCGCTTTTCTTCTATAATCAATGTCATTCTTCCGCTCATTCTTCCACCGAGCACCCAGTCCCGGCACCATGGCAGAGGCTACCAAAAAAGTTCAGGATCTCATCAACGAGAGCCCCGTCGGTGCGTTCTTACTGCCTCGCAGCTAATGTCCCTCTTGATATCTTACCCATGCCGCACAGTGGGGCGCATGCGTTCGTGTAGAAGTACGGATAGGATTGCTGACAATGTTTTGATCCTGGTACGCAGTTGTCTTCTCCAAGTCGTACTGCCCTTACTGCAGGGCTACGAAGAGTGCCTTGACCAAGTTGGGCGCTGAATACAAGGCCTACGAGCTCGATGAGCTTGGTACGAACCTTGACCTGTGCTTGCATATCTCAGCAAATTGCTAACTTGGTACAGCCGACGGCAGCGCTCTTCAAGATGCCATCGAGGAGCTCACCGGCCAGCGCACCGTTCCCAACACCTTCATCCTTGCAAAGTCGATTGGCGGCAACTCGGATCTGCAGAGCCTGAAGTCTTCGGGTCAACTCCAAAACCTGCTCACGGAGGCGGGTGCATTGCCTGCGTAAGGGCGCTCAGTCACTTTCTTTGGAATTCTTAGGTGTGGTAGGAGAGAAGAGGAGCTGATGGGTGTTCAGTTCTAAGCTATAGGCAGATATATGCCATAGGCGCGTGATCAAGAAGATGATAGACGAATGGAGCGGCGGTGGTAGAAGTCGTGCTCCATCGCACGGTTGGTTCGACACATAGACGAAACTAGATGAACCAAGACGCCTAACTATGGGGTTGTTGAATCTATCACCGTGTGTTATTGTTACAATGTTCAGGCATCTCGCTCTGTTGTACATGATGTGTTCTCGTAACAGGCCATCTCGAATTACCTATAGATGTTCCCTATATGACCTGCGTGGCAACGGTGCCCACAGGTCGCTGAACAAACTCCATTACTCCTTCGATGATGTTCCTCCTTGCCTCCTCCGAAGCAACCTTCTTGCCAGCTAGGTAGTTAAGCCAGAGCAGCCTCGACAGGCGTTCATCATCCACGGTACCCATGAGCTCCTTCTTGGATTGATAGCTGTCGCCGCCGTCAAAGGTGACGGAAAGCTTGCCAACACCATCGCGGACAAGGAGAAGCTCCTTCTTTTTGGGAACCAGCCCTCGCTGAAACATGATCTTGAACTTCTTCATGGCATTGCCAAAGGCTTCGTCATTATACTCCTCAAGGCGGCCCGAACGAGCCGTAATGGCTCTCACCAGGCCGTCACGCATGTGAGGGAAGTCGGTGTCTCGGACGGGGGCTATGCGGAATGCAGTGCGGCACCCGGCGTCCTTGAGGATGGCATTCCACGTTTCCTCGCCCTCGGTCGCATCCTGCAGCGCCTGGCGCAGAGCGTCCTTCTCCGATGGTATCAAGGTGGTCGCCAAAGGATTGATCTTCTTGACCAAGTAGTGCTGCAACTTGGCAATATCTTGAGTGGCAACGTAGAAGCCAATGACGTATACCTCGATTCCAATGAATGTCACCGTTCGTGTGCCCAGACCAACGAGAGTAAACTCGGTGCCCTGCTTGCTTGTGATGGAGGCTGCAATAGGGCCAGCCGGTTCTTGCGAAGGTGCGAGGTCCTCCACTTGCAATGTCCGTGGGAACAGCTTGATGGTGCCGTTGCCAGTAGGAACAACCTCCCGACCATTTTCGTCGTGCAGTATCACCTTGCGCTTCTCGCCGGCCTCAGTCTTGAAGATTTCGGTGGGAATCGGGGCATCGCACTTGACAGCTCGCTTCTCCTTCTCGCTCTGTACATCAATGGCCTGCTTTAGCTTCCAGGCCGTATAGATGAACGAGACGATGCCTGCGATGGCGCCAGCGGCAAGGAAGGCCGTGCGGTTATGCTCGTAGTCGCGTCGCTTCGCATTGAGACGATGGACATCGAATTCGTCGTTCAGGCGGGAAGATTGACGCTGAGAGAACATGGTCCGGCGGGACACTCGGGCAACGGCGCATTGTGAACGAGCTTGCGCTCGAAGCACGGGACGGAGGGCTGACGGACGAAGCATCTCGGGAAACGGAACTTGACGGCACAGCGACTCTCGGAAGAACGGGTCGAGGGTCTAGGCACAACAAATAGACTCTCGATTCAAACGAAATCCATTGAAAGTTTAGGGAGTTATCAATGGATGATGTTGAAGACGATCATCTGAAAGCCCGGGGTTGCTAGAGATCCGAAGTGCGACGGAATATGACGGGAAAACATACGATCCGAGGGGAACGGTCCCCACACGTGATGTTATGGATCTAATCGACGTATGTGGCTACGTCAGCGATGCCATCACGGAGATAGGCACCCAACTTACCCTATAGTTCGGTTGGCTTCGTGAACTACCAGGTTGGGTTTTGGCCGTGAAGTGAGTTTCTGCCTAGCGAGAATACGGTATCACCCGACCTGCTGTGCTAGAACTCACAGAGCTCGTGGATGAGATGGTCATGTGGTAGGACGAGATGTGTTGGAGGATGGTCACTTGTTGGTTTGCAACGAATGTGACGATTGAAACTACGGCTGGTAGCGAGTGGCAAGGGAATGAATTCCTGATCATCTACGGGACTTGGGCATCGATCGATTGAAAGGGGAAGTGCATGGCGTAAATACGCCCAACTCTTTCTAACCTTGCATACATTCATTTAGTCGTTTGGCATACGTGACAGAAACTGGCTGGAACTGCCCGACAGTTGGCAAGCAAGGAGGTTTCCGCCCACTGACCTGATGCTCAGGTAAAACAACCCCCTCCCAAAAGAGTTGGCCCCGCCATGCCCTGGGGCGTGCACTGACTGGCGCTGACGTATTTGCACGTGCATTTGTGCCTGCAGATCTAGGGTTGAAAGCAAATCTATCGAGTGCCTGATTGCTCTTATGCAAAGTTGATTTTGTATACTTTTCTTGGAAGTTGTCTGAATCGTCCAGATCTTGCCCTTGCAGATTTAACCGAGAGGCTGAGTATTGGCTCGTGTCTTCAATTCGATAAACTAGGCTGGAAATTGGGCATTAGGGTTTTGTGACACTTGAGATGAGGGCAACGGTTCTTGGCACGGCACTTTTGGAGGAAGTGGAAGTGAATTGGAAACGGTGGAAGTGGAAAAAGACATTCTGTAAATAGGTATGTATGCCTATTTCATGGCAAACATAGGTAGGTGGAATCATCAGGAGACTTCCACGAGGTCATTGGCACGCAGTTTAGTTTCTACTTCCTCGACATCAGCCGCCTCAAGTTATCAATTCATTAGGTACGGAGTAGTTAAGCGTGATCGGTGTCCGTGAGCCAAAAAGCAAGACCTGGGCTCGGGTCGTTTTCAACGGGAGTCACAGATGGAACCCCACTACCGCCGCCGCCATCTTCAGCATCACCCCTGACCTAACAAAGTCCCGAATTGTACCTACTCCGTACGAGACGAGGGACGTTACCCCACCACGGCCATGCCCGTGGGTTCTAGAAGGGGAGAAAAAAAAAAAGGAGGCTTGAGTGTCTGGGGCTTCATGAAACTTCGATGCCACTGAGATGTTATTCGTAGATCTATGATATGTGGTATTACTTGTGGCTCTGGGGGCGGATTGTCGAGGTAGGTACTCCTCGCCCCAGACCGCACTCAAGTCCCTACGGGCAGGGTACCCCCCCTTTCCTATAGGTATAGGTACCTAGTACTTTGAAGTGCCAGCATGACAGACAGCGAACAACCCAAAGACACCTGAGCTAGAGAGGACCCTGCTCACGTAAAGGAGGGTGAAACAAGGAAGTAAAAAATAATAATAGAGAGAAGCGAGAAGGGAAAGACAAATGTCTCCTCCTTTGCTGTCAAGGCATTGAGAGCACTCTCTGACTCCTACTACCTAGGTACTAACTTATGACTCCATATTTAGGAACGGTAAGTCCCATTTAGGTGGTGAAAACCTCAGTTAGATACTACCTACCGATGTACAAACTCTGTACCTCGTACGTACCTATTACTGATTTTTCCCCCGCCGTGTCGCCAACATAATGGAAGCGCCAATAACCCCTCCCCTCCCCCCCCCGCCCGCCAACCCGGGCCCAAGCGC
>JABFFI010001033.1:0-33244 GCA_013623725.1 Fusarium robinianum | reverse complement strand
CCATCTAACTGCCGCCCCCTCACGATCGCCCCGTCACTTCTAGCCGTCGCAGCTCCTCATCTAACCACTGTGTTTCCACCATCTGAGCCCTCTCTGCCCAGCCAGTCCGCCCCAATTTTCATCCCGAGACTCTCAATCGCCGAGGTGCCGCACTCCATCCGTTCCAGCGGACGTCGATCCGTAATTCTCGACGGTGAAGCCCTAGCCCGAGCCATGCTGCACGCCCGACGGCTGGACATTTTCAGGTTGGAGGAGAAGCAGTTGGTTCATCAACGTGATGGCTGTCAAGAGCGAGGAATGTGAGGTTCTCAGAGCTCTCCCCAGATCGACGGTTCTCGGGTGGTGAAAGATCGTGTAGATGGATTTATCAACCACACTCCCCTTCTTGGTCTCAGAGCTGGACGGGAGGATCTCTTTCAGGAGATGCAAGTTGTTCTGCACATCAGCGATGATTTCCACAGCCCAACCCCTGAGCCGCACACTGCTGCGGGAGCCGGTCCAGACTTGGTCCTTGCAACGCTTCGCGTACGCGACGTCCTTTTGCACCCGTTCAATCAGGGCGCGGAGTGGTTCGCAATCCTTATCAGCCGCGGAGACAGAGAGCGCAAATCTCCCAGCCTGGACGCTGAGGCTTAATGCAGGCCCGACGGCGGATTCCATGGTTGGAAAGGTAGTTACGTGCTGATGATGTAGAGCGTGGCTGTGAAAATCTGCGGTGCCAAGTCGCTCGCCTTTGATGGAGATGATATGTACAACCAATGGATGGTGGTGATGGTGCAACCAATTGATGGTAATGGTGAAGTGAATAGAAGATGCACTAGAATGTGGGAGATTCTGGAGACTTTGAAGAACAGAAGAGATTTAGGCAAGTCAGAGAAAAGAGGGTATTTATTCATCATCTAGCCTTGAAACTATAAGGCTATTCAGTAACTCCGTCATTCATGATAGCCTACACACGGGGCAGTTGGCCTGCTGTCTGGGTTTCAGGTGGTTGAAAGATCTCCGAGCTAACTACGAGCAACAATAGAAGCGTAAGCAGGATACTTCCAGAGAAGAACATAACGAACAAAGAACTTGATACCAATCCGCCACAATCATGGAGTAGCAGGCGTTGCGACAGCTCACACGTCGGTCAGACCGACGCCACTCCAGTCTAGATTCAAGGATGAACAGGTGGAAACCAGTCAGAGACTTTTCTTCGTCGTGATGCGACGGGCGTCTCCAAGATGCCTCAGCAGAGGGCGGCAGCCGGCCTGACTCCAAGCATGAAGAGAGAGAGGAGCTCTGAGCGGCCACCATCATCCGTCGTGAGGCCGACAGCCAGCCCACCGACAGGCCGATGCCAAGAAGAGCCACACCGCCATAGACCCATGCTGCTTCATTATGTCCTACACCCAGGCTAGGGATCTGACAGGTCAGGTAAGGGGGCGCAGCCGCAGGTTCTCGAGCCCAACTGCCGTCAACTCCACTGAAACTGTCAGATTACGACGGCAGTTCTGCCTGCATTCACGGCATGTATGGCCTACCAAGAGCTGGAGACCGCATCCCCTGTTGATTTAGCCCCTGAAGATTCCTATTTCCCGTTGGGCTGAGGCCTTACATGAACAGGGACGCTGGGACGTCGGGGGTAGCCGCGGAACCGCGCGGGCAGCGCTTATTGCCAAACGTCTCTCGCTCCGATTGACAAGTCTTGATCCTCTAAGAAACTTAGTTTTTATCATCCATCGTCCGGGGAGAAGAACAAGATTTACGGGGAATGACACAACTGCGGTCTGGCGGAATTACCCCTGAATTGGTCCTGGCTTGCTTGGTGTGCCGAGACTCTTCTGCCTAAACATGACAGCACCATCCTGTCATTTTTTTTCAAATCCCTCTACCGACCAAACAGCTTTCAGCGTACGTTGAGCGTTTGGTGCGTGTATCTATGACAGCCTCATTTCCGTCTTCCCTGCGGCTAGCCGTGACCATTCGACAGGGGTAGGAGCAGGAGTCCTCTCGGAAAGGTTTTTGCCTACGTCGACCTGACACTGAGTAGAAACGCGATGAATGTATAGAAGCTCGTTTTCCGGGCTCATCTCCGCCAAAAAGAAAAACCCCATAGCGGGTAGCTCCCCAGTCATCTCATATCGCGAAAGATCCCGCAACGGCATCCTGATACAGCCCATGCTCCAACGATTCGAAAGAGGCAGACTACGGTATCACACGGCAGCGGGAAGGATCTCAGACCCTTTTTTCTACCTCATTTGCACTAATCCAAGTTGAAAGGGGGTGGGAATACTCTGGCGTTCCCATAGGAACTGGGCATCCACGTTTGCTTGCCATGTCATCCACCGGGAAGATTCGCCAACCCTTATCCCTGCTTCTAGAAAACCCTGCTTTCGGGGAAGGGCGGCAATTGCAAAGGGTCAATCTCCCGAAATGAAATATCAACTTTCAGTATTTCTTTTGGCATGTGTTGAGGCCTCAACCCCTCTGACTCTTTCATGACCAATGAATCAGGAAGGGGGCTGCAAGGCTCCAATGGATCAGGGGAGCTGCAGGGCTCCGCGATGGGACGGACTTAGAGCCCGCTTTCTGAAACTCCTGAACTAAGAGGCTCGATGTTTTTGCTGCTGAGTACATGTTGGCTGCTGTCCGGTGGCAGGGGGAAGCCCATGTCAGTACCCGCAGTCAGCCCTGCCACCGGACAGCAGTCAGCAGGAATAGTAAAGGTTGGTCATGCTACCCTGGAAGTTGCGTATCTTCCGTGCATGTCTTGGATTCTCCCGCGTCGAATAGCTCTGGACGAGCTTGGATAGCAAACTGCCTGACTGCGGGTGGTACGTGAATCTGGCACCGCGACATCCTCAACTTTTCCTAATCACTCCCGACTCACTACAGAGGATCTTCAAAGGGAAATGATTCAGATTACCCGAGTGTTTAGAGCTCTCCTGCCAACGCATGTAAACCTCCGTGTGCATCCATCCATCTGGGGACCGACTCTCCGCCATTGCGTCAGTCTTTTTGACAACACCTAATGCTTGGCACTAGCGGACAGTGACTGCACTTGGTATCAGCCTTCTCCAGCGAAGATACCTAGTGCCCTCCTTTCCTACCTACCAGTTGACGTTTCTTTTCCCTGAGCCGCCGACAAGGGCAGATTTGCGGGGGGGACCACGTGCCCTGCACCCCGGAAACTTTTTTTTCCGGAGCCGGATCGGACCCGGTCTCCAGCCGAAATCATCATTCTGTTGAAGTCACGTGATGAGTCATGATGACCAACAAGCGCCCCAAGAGGATGGATTTCTCCCTGCCCTGCCTCAAGACATGGCCAACTAAACTCGGATTCCTAATCCCCCTTTGAGGCGTATAATTGGGCAATCCCCTTATTTTATGCAATTGGTCTGTAATTCTCAGTATTCTCCTCTGCATCTCTCCATACAAGTCAGGCCTGGTGGCGTCATCAACCTCAACCTTCCTCCCCCCATCATGGCAACTCACCAGGATGCTTCCATGAATCACAAGTTAAGCAGGTTCACAGAGCCGGCCTTCCAATCTTCTTCGGTCTCAAAATAGACTGCTGCGTCATGCTTGCCACCATTTTCCCCGACCGGTCCCACAAGCGAGCCTCAGAGTACGTCCTCCCACTATCTCCGGCGACAGTCTTCATCTCTCTCGGTTCCAGTCGTCGAGGTTCACTTCAGCTACCAAGATCCTCAACGCGAAATCTAGACTGGAGCATACCTCCGCATCATCCAGAAACATCCCGCTGTGTGCCAGAGGGAGGAAAGCGACGCACTCGTCCATCATGAATGCAAGCCCTGCGTATTGATCGGACGACGCGCCGAGAGGAGTCCGACACCGGAACCAATCTGCAGAAGTTCTCGAGGTTAAGAGGAGCTCATCTTGGTCTGTCTTCGTGCCTTTTACAACGCCACCCAGACTGTGGGCTGCAATTCCCTCGGGAGCTTGACGAGTCTCAAAATAGCGATCGATAAGTCCGAATATCATGCCGTGGAGCTTCAAGTGGTCTTGGGTTATGAGACCTTGTCGAATCATCTCTTGGCCGGTTTCCTGGGCAGTGGAACAATCCTCCGGGGGAGAGTATGACCTCTCTGGTGGTGCCGAGTAGGTCATGAGAGAGGCCTCTCCCGCTTTGTGAAAGTCGGCAAGAAGGATCATGCACAACCGAGTAGTGCCATCTCGTTGCTGCTGAGTAACCTCGACTTGCCTCGTCGCAAACGTTCTCGTGTCGCGCAGGCGTCTGACGGAACAATCCAGAGCGTAGTCTGTCGATACCGGGCTCAGGAAACTCCCCGTGATAGAGTACGGCTGGTACCGAGGCGGGACTGTTTGACATGCCGCCTGGGCGCCAATGGCCATTGTGCATCCACCGTAGGCGATATCGGCCAGGTTTCCCATTCTTCCCAGCTTATAAGCGGTCTGGAATTTGTCGGGTCCAACATTTCGTACAGATAACTGCTCGGATAGCGTGCGCGCGGAGGCGAGCTTAGCGGTTGGCTGGGAGGGTGGCTTCGTGGGCATGGTCTTTGATGAACGGCGCAAGGGAGTACCGGCTGTCGAACAATTGCTCATTATTAGCTTTACTCTCTTTAATAGACTTAGATCCCGACAAAGCATAGGCTCCTAGACACAGGCGTACCGAGGTCAAACCGTGGGGATCTGAGGCCTACCCAACATCCATCATAGAACCGGAGCTCCGGGCCGAGGTCGTCGCAACAAGTCAATAAAGATGGCAATTCGGCGACATTTTGCGATACAAAAGAGGAGATCCACGTAGGAAACTGTCCGATTTGCGGCAGAAGACAGCTGGAATAGCTTCCGCGGTGATGCAGAAGTCTCCGACCTTGGACGCTGGAACTCTCCGAATCAGTCTCGCAACCAATTGGCAATACTGTATCCATACTGCGACTAAAAGAATAAGCCCCTTTTCTTTCCATTCCTTGAATCGCTATTTTCTATGATCCGCAAAGCCGATAGACCCAGAACGCCAACATCAATCCCAGACCGAAGCAGTCTGCAAAGCCATGCATCAGTTGAGCAGGCTTGCTTCTCCAATAGACCACAACCCGAGACTTGAGCAACCATCCTGTTCAAAGGTCAATTCCTCAATATAAACATAAAATTGCTCCTATGTTGCCAGAGGCCCATCCCTCATTTACTAGATAGTACACAATATCACCTTGGCTTCCAGCTCCATAGGTGTCGAAGTTCGCATGCCAGATGCTTCACAACAAGTCCTCTATCAATGTCCTGCACTCATATCAAGCACGCGGTGCATATCTTGGCCCTGGTCAAGCCACTCGCCATCGCACCTTTCAAAGGTGACTCGGGCTCAGTAGTAGCCAGCAACTAGTAGTCCCAGCACGGTCGTTCACTGGTTGTGCTTGCGTCCTCAGTCGTGGTCGACGTACTCTCATCTGTGGTGGAGGTGGTGGTTTCTATCGTTGTAGTCTCCGACGCTGTGGTCTCCGATGTCGTAGCCTCTGATGTTGTAGTCTCTGATGTTGTAGTCTCTAATGTTGTAGTCTCTGATGTTGTAGTCTCCGATGTCGTAGCCTCTAATGTTGTAGTCTCTGATGTTGTAGTCTCTGATGTTGTAGTCTCTGTCGTCATTGTCGTCATGGTATATGTTGCAGTGTCAGTTGCCGTAGTGTCGGCTGTCGTGGTGGCTGTCATGGTGTTGGTTGTCGCAGTGTCTGCCGCGACACTTGAAGACGTCGACACAGATGCGGTCTCAGTGGTTCCATCAGTAGTAGTGGTGTCGTCAGTGGTCTCCGTTGTTCCAGTCACAATCGTGCTTGTGGTCCATCCCGTAGACCCAGTTGTAGACGCAATCAAAGGAGTGTTCGAGGTGAGCTGACTAGTTTCCTCTGTTCCACTAGTCACCTCACTCGTACTCCTAGTAAGAGTAGTCCATCCCATTGAAGTGGAAGTTGTGGTCACCGGCGATGCGGTGTCTTGAGTCGTCAGGCTAATGGTTGTCGTTTCCCCAGTAATAGTCGCAGTAATTGTCGACTCAGTAGTGAAAGTAGTGGTAGAAGATTCCTCGGAGAAAATTATCGTAGAACTGGCTGTGCTATAGGTAGCCTCCACGCTTGTTGAAGTGAAAGAAGAGTCCGAGGTGGACGTGGTGTGTGAGACAAGAGGTCTCGGGCTGCAAAGGCCAGCCAGGGCTCCATCCAGGATGCACAAGGCCATGAAAAGGACGAAGATATTTCTTGACATCATTTTTATCAATAATAATGAGTGCTTTATAAAGAATGAACGTGGTGAAAGAAGGGAAGGAGAGGATTAGGCACGACAAGACCAAGAGAAAAGAATGAACTGAAACCACTGCAGAACACCAACAGACAGCTCCTCCAGCCCATCTTTATAGCAACAGAACCTCTTTTCTTTCGTCATCGTCTTCATATCCCTTTTCCCCCCCAAGACGTGCGCGATCACTGAGCGTTTCGAAACATCACGAGTCGCCCCCCCAAAAAAAACGCCAGACGCCTCCTCGATCTAGTCAAAACGGCTACAGCCACAGGTCAACGTCCCTCCCAAACGCGATTGGCCGCGTGACGAAAAACTGCCAAAGGCGTGTCCGCCCGTTGAATCGGCGCTTGACGCCTCTCGATGTTCTCGAACAATGAAAACCCCTTGTCTCCCGGTGGCGTTGGAAAACCCGCTCGGCTAAGCTTGGCAGCTTAAGGGGGATGGAACACCATCACGAGTTTCTAGAAGGGGAACGAAAGAGCGCCCCCCCTGTGGAGGCATTCGGGAGAAGATGTGTCTTGCTTCACCGACTCTCGCGTAGAAAGAAAATGCTCTCTAACCAGTTCCGGCGTCTTGGGTCCTTCAGCCACTTACGCCCAGGCCCCTGTTGCCCCTGTACCAAGGAGCCAGAATGAAGCTGGGTGCGTATGTCTTTGTCTTTGTGCAAACATCTTTCCCGGCATGTCGGAAGAGGGGTGGTTGGTTAGCGCCCAAACAAACACACACCATGAGCCTCGCATCCTAGGACCGAGGCAGCAATGGTCAATGGTATCTCACTTGGTATGACAGCTTCAATTCAGGATTCTATCGCAGAAGAGACTGGTAGACGCGACTCCAGGGTGCCCACCTCTCTATTCGCACTCTCATTGCGCACTCATCAACTTTCATGGATCCTACAAGACAGTAACTCAGACAAACTCCAAACTCCACGTCTCCTATTCTCTCTCTCAAGTCCTCTTTCCTCGCGCCTTGGCCTTCTTCGTCCGCTTTTGTATCTTCGCCTTCTTCAAAGGCCTCTCAGGAGACGCATCTCCTTCCATCCGATCGCCCTCCTTCAGCTCGTCTCCCTCCTGATCCCTCTCTCTCTTACTTGTCCGACGCTCAAAGGACACCGTCTCGTCGCCTGGCATCTCTGGCTGAGCTAGAAGGCTTCGCATCATGTCCTCCAGTTTTTCCATTTCTTCCAGGAGTTCTTGTCTCTTTGCCACGTACATCCCACGCAGCTCTCGGTGCCCCAGCTTGTCCACTACCCCTACGGTCTGCTCCACCGTTCCGAATAGTTCCCGCAGGGTGTTAGTATGAACTTCGAGGCACTTCATCAGTTCCAGACGTGAGAGGTTTCGGCGCTTGAGTGACTCCACGTAGTCGCAAGGGGTGGTGAGGAAGATGGCCGTCCCTTCATAGATGAGGGCCGAGTCTGGGGATGTAATCGGGAAGCCGTGGAATGGGGATTCCGGCTGGTTATAGAGGCTAGGGCTCTCTGCGCCCGTCGTGCTGAAGTCAGTGTCTCTGTCCATGTTTAAGTGGTTGCGGAAGTGATGAGAGGTGAGTTAGAGGTGTTGACAAACCGTTGAACTTATACTCATCCATCATTCCGTACTGTTCAGTGAACGAGGTTACGCCGTAAAGTTACCGAATTTGGACAAAGACCACGATCAATGAACAGGTTGCGTCGCCATAACCCAATTCGTTCCGTTAAGTAAGCGGATGTAAGAACGAACTCAATCAGAGCGGTCAGAGTCTTTGATCAGGCCAGCAACAAAGGAAGGCATCCTCTTTGGGAGACACGGTTACGAACACACAGCCATCAAAGTACCTAAAGCAATACTGTTGCACCTCGCTCAGAACAGCCTCGTCAAAACTGCCAGTTTATCCATAGCTCGTCACGTTGGGAACGTAGGTTGCGTCGTGAATGTATGGGAAACCGAAAGACAACGGCAACCCAATGAATGGGTAGTAAATAGGCAGATCTATCTAATCTCCCTTCTATCAAGGTGATCCGTCGCATAGATGCCTTGAAATCTCTTTTGTACAAGCCCATTCCTCCCAAATTCAACGTGAAGCGCACTATGTACAAGGGTATAGGTCGTCATCTCATCTGTCCCAATTAAACAACATCTTGCCCTCCAACCCTCCTCCTCTTATGTGCTCCCGACTCAAGGCTTCGACGCTCTCGTATGCTCCTCGTAGAACTCCAGTGTTAATGCCGCCAGGAACCCAGGGATACACCCCTTCTCTCTCACCCAGAACCCGATCTGATCGCTAATCCTCCGCGCAAATGCGCTCCGCGGCCCGCCGCCTACCTTCATCGTCCCGCGCTCACCATCAAACACAATTGAGTTCTCGTGCTCATCGGTTTGCGAAGGATAAAAAGTGCTCTCCACGCGCATCTTGCCGTTAGGAATAAAGGTGACGGTCCAGCCAAGCGTGGAGAAGATGGCTTCCTTGAACTCTTGTGACTTGGAGCCCCAGACTTCCTTGAGACGTCGTGCCGACTTTTGTGCAGATGCGGTCTCGGCCTTGGCCGCGGCGATCTCGCGTTCCATGGCCTTGAGCACGGAGGTCGGAATCATCGGGATGGAAGAGTTGCCGGTCTTGGATCGGAGAGTCGCTAGCAAGTCGTTATTTTCTTTCTGCAAGGCCTCCAGAGTCGACCTCTTGATTCCCTCGTAGTCCGATGTCGGGTTAGACTTGAGAGTAAGGACACGCGTCTGGGTTTGTTGCTTGGCAGCCTTGAGCTGCTCACGACCAGCGGCCACGTCCTTTTGCAGCAAAGCCACTTTAGTTTGGAAGCTCGATAGCTCTTCCTGGAGCTTGCGGTTCTTGCGCACCAGCTGCCCCAGCTGCTCATGTGCGACATCATCCTCAGCGCGAGAACGCTTGTTTCCAGTGACTGGTTGAGGTTTTCCCGTAGCAGATGGTTCTATCGATGACAGCTCAGTGTGCAGGTTTTGCACTTCAATCTTGTATTTGTCAACTAGGTCCTCGAGCTCCTGAACTCGTCGGACTCGGGCTTCGTCGAATTGCTCCGGCTGAAGTGTCTCGTCCTCAGTGTCAAACGTCTTGAGCTGAGCGCGGAGATATTCCACTTCCTTCACTGCAAGGGCACGTTGTCGATCGAGGCGCAATCGAGCCTTGTCGGTAGAAGCCGCATTGGCAGATGACTTGGCATTCTCAACTTCGCTCTTGAGCTGGGTCTGGTCGTCTTGGAGCGCCTGGATGGTGTTTTGCTGAGCAGTCAGTTCAGCCTGCAGGGCGCCGACTTTTTCCACGTAAGAGGCTGTAGTAAGACGCTCTTGCACCAACGCCCTAGCCACAGCCTCCGGGGAGTCAAACTCGTCATTTCCAGTCTCTGAAGCATTCTGAAGATAAGCCGTCCAGGCTAACCGCTCATCCTCGAGTCTTTGTCGCTGTATGCGGGCCTCGGCGAGCTCTGCCTCGACCGTCTCAGCAGCCTCGAGCCTGCGCTGAAGAGTGCGCTTCTCCTCCTCGACCACCTCGACTGCCTTGCTCAATGCGCGAAGGTGCTTCAACTCGGATAGCTGGTTCCGATTAGTAGCCTCCAAGGTGCGAATGTGCTGGACCTGCTCCGACAGCTCCCTCCTGATTATCTCCATAGTCTCGGCATCGCCGCTCTGAGCTTTCAGTCGCAGCACGTCGGCCTCGAGATTCGCAATGTGGGCATCTTTCTCCGCCACCTGGGCTTGCGTTTGCTGCAGAATCGACTCCCTCTGATCGCTCTCCTCCTCAAACTCTTGTAGGGACTTTTGTGACGCAGCAACCTGCATTTCGAGGTCGGTAATCTTGCGGTCGGCGATTCGCGCGGCTTCTTCTCTGGCAGTCGACAGGTCCTCCAGCTGTTCCTGCAACAGTCGGGCCTCGTCTTCGGCATCTCGAGCTTTGCGTTCCAGGGCTTTCTTATCCTGTTCGGCTGTCTCTTGCAGATCCTCAAGTTCTTTTCGCAAGGCGTCAAGCTGGTTTTCCGCCTTGTCTCTCCCCGCCTCGGCGGCCTGTCGCTGTTGCGCCTCATCCTGCTCGCGCCGCCGTGCTTGCTCCATCTTGCTGTTCTGCTGCGACATGGCGATCTCCTTCTCCTGTTCTGCCGTCTGCATTCGATATTGCAGAGTGCCTATCTCGGCCTTTAGGGCCTCGATCTCCTTTCGGTACTTCTCATACTCATCGGCATCGGGGGGCGCCATGTTCTCCTTAGAACTGTCGCGCGACCCTGGGCGGACGGACTCGGCGGCGTAGCTCTGTCGAGAAGAAGGGCGGGGAACATTCGTCTCGGCACCGGTAAAGAGGTTGTATGTCGGTTGCGTCGCGCGGAATGAGGATATCTAAGAGAAACGGGGGTTCGTTTGTCAGGACTTCAGGCAACACGAAAGGGAGAGCTGGTGTTTGTTTTGATCGACTTGTTGTTGACTTTGATTAACTTACCCTGGACTCGCGAAGAGAGGTCTGGGGGCGCCCGATAGCTGAAGTGCTCGCGCGAAATCTATTCGAGATGGAATCTCGCCGGCTTCCGGGTCCATCGCTCTCGTGAGGCGTGTGGGCGCGCATCTTGGAGCGATTTGGGCGTGTTTTGCGTCGCCAATGGTGGTATGTACCCGCGATTGCTGAGCTCTGTTTTGTTATACCTACCCAGTGGGTAAATCACCACAGCAGCTAGTGAGGGTCACGTGATTGAAGATTCCACTGAGAAGCTGGGAGGAGCGACAAAGGTGAAGACCCAGGGAGGTACTTACCAAGGTACCACTTCACCTTTAGAGGTCTTGATCCTAAGTATCCGTACCTTGGGTTACCTTGGTACTGTTGATTACCTGTTGAGTTTCTTATTTGCATTGAAATAGGAACAAGAGAAATTTACTGTTAAGATCTGCTATCTCGCGGATAGGTAGCTGCAGCCCAGTGCCGACGTGATTCTATTTGTCTCGCCAATCCCAAGTCTTTCTTTTTCAGAATATCTAGCTTATTTCCCTCTTTTCATCTCGTATATAACTGTATCCGTATATATTCGTGTTCTTTTTTTTATCTCTACCTTCGTAGCGGAATATACAATTCTAGACTCATTCTATTCACAGATGATTCAATTCTCCAAACCTCTTTCCACACTCTTCTGAAACACAAGTCAAGTGCTCAACTACCTAGCTAGGTGCTGCTACCTACTCTCAGCATAACTCTCTTGAGTCTTGAATTGACCATCGTTTAGTTCTGGAATCCACCTCTAATGACGCATTTGTTGCTGCCAAGGCACCTAGGTTAGCACGAAGTAGGTACTGGGATACCTGTGACGTAGGTACCTCGGAAGTATCCAGGTACCCGAGCGCGCCTCAAGGTTGGCACTTCCAATTCCAGTTGCCGCTTCAAATACGGATCCTTGATTGGCCAGCTGCCGTAACCCTCCCTTCAACGCCATGACCCCACCCTATCCCGTCCACCCACTCGGAGTCTTCTTCTCGTGATCTCTTCTCCATTCATCCAAAAAAGCTCCAAAAGCGGATCGACGAGCATTCTTTTTTAGCTCGTCTCGCGGGGGATCCGTCGCTCACGACAACGTCACGAAGCTACATCTTTCCATCGACGTCTATTCCCCGTTGACGTCTATCGACCTTGATCTTCTCCCCACATCACATCCTCCCGGGTTCCTTGTCCTATTGACGAGAGAGAGAGAGTATGCGCCTAGCTAGTCTCCTCGCAGCAGCTTGAGCTGCCCTCCCCCTCCAATCGACTCAATTCTTCCCTCTCATGCACATTCAAGAGCCTGCGTGAACCCAAAAATCAGTAACGTTCACATCTTGTTCGATACAGGGTTCAATTATGACCTCAATTGGCCTCAGGGTAAGCCACACAAGCTTCCACGTCTATATCTTCCCTAATATTAGGACCTCTTCTGACAACAACCTTCTTTCTCACAGCCCAATGCGGCCGCAAAAGCCATTGCTCTCGGTTCTTCCAGATCCCTCCCTCTGCGATCACGTCTTCAGCAACCAGCTTTTGCGCAACTCCAGTCCCCGATACGTTCTTCACGATGGTCGTCGAGTTCAACAACCAACAGAAACGGGCCAACGCCCCCCAGTAGAAGCTCCTCTACTTTCGACAGCGAGGCTTCAAGCAAAAAATCTAGCATCTTCAGTAGCGACTGGGAAGATGCCATCGACACTACCATCAGCTCCTTCGATGACCTACCCCACCGTCTCTTCGGCGCGAACCAACACATGATCATCAACTATGAGCTCAAGGAAGCTTTGCGCCTTATGCTCCGGGAGTTCAATGCGCCTATCGTGTACTGCTTCGCCTACGGTTCGGGCGTCTTTCCCCAAGACTCCTCGCAGCGCAACATTTCTGAAGCCGAGTTCCGTACCGTCCATCCAAACCCCCCGGAAGCTTTGATGAAGGCGCAGAAGGGATCCCCCAAGATGATTGACTTCATCTTTGGAGTAACACACACCCAACACTGGCACTCCATCAACATGAAGCAACACCGAGATCACTACTCCGGCATCGCATCATTGGGCTCTGCTGTTGTCTCGGGCGTGCAGAACTGGGGCGCTGGCGTCTACTTCAACCCTTTCGTCGAGATGAACGGCATGCTGATCAAGTACGGCGTCACGAGCATCGACAACCTCGTCAGCGATCTCTCCTCATGGGAGAGCCTGTACCTCGCCGGCCGTCTACAGAAGCCCGTCAAGATCCTCCGCGACCACCCTCGTGTGCGACTGGCCAACCAGCACAACCTCATCGCCGCTGTCCGAACCGCCCTGCTCCTCCTCCCGCCCGACTTCACCGAAGCCCAGCTGTACAGCACGATTGCTGGCCTGAGCTACCTCGGCGACCCGCGCATGTCTCTCCCCACCGAAAACAAGAGCAAGGTGACAAACATCGTCGACAACAACATTGTCCACTTCCGCCGTCTTTATGCCCCCTTGATCAAGACCCTTCCCAATGTCGCCTTCTCCGGACCATGCCAGCTAGACAATACGGACTGGGTGATGAACCCCGAGGCGAATAACACTATCCAACAGGACATGGACCCCGTCCGCCGTAGCAACATGGTCCGCCGCCTCCCCCCAACATTTCGCTCCCGTCTCTACTTCCAGTACCAGAAGAAATTCGGCATCCCGCGCGGCGAGTTTAATGCCCTCATGAAAGCTACCGCAGATGACGAGTCGACCTCGTTACTTCATCGAAAGGGTGGCGAATTCGAGCGTCGCATCGCTACCGACGATGCTGCACAGCTTCGCCAGACCATCCGGACAGTAATCAAACACACGGTGAATTGGCCGAGCACGACGCAGAGCATCAAGGGCGTGTTGATGGCAGGCTTCTCTCGGACCGTGCGGTACCTCGGCGAGAAGATCTCCAAGTGGAAGAAGGGTCGCGATAAAGAGGCCAACAAGGCAGAGAAAGAACCGCCAACAGACAAGTCTGAGTAAAACTACAAGCCATCCTAGAGCTCGCCCGCGTCTACCAGTACCGCCTCAAGAGACCGATGTCCCCAGTCATCGTCCCTCTTGAATGTATCTATTCCTATACGCACTCAATGGGCAAGCACCCCGAACCCTCCCCCGAGTACTCCATAAATCCAATCCATCTTGTACCTCTCCCCCGCATGTACCACATTATATAGGAAGCCCCGTCTGAATTCGTGGCCCCGGAAACCGGAACGAAATCAAAGACGGAATGGGGGAATGGAACGCCATAGTTATGTAGCGTCCGGCTTGGCAGCGCATGGGTGTGTTTTTTGTATTGTCGCACCCCCTCGGAGTCCCCGGATCTGATAGGATTGCGGCAGAGAGGTCGGAATAAGACGATAGGATAGACAGCGCAAGTATTTGACGAAGAAGCCATTAAGTAACCCAGGAGCATTGAGCATTGAACAGTGTTCCTTATCAATGATGTGCATAGAGACTTTTGAACATCCGTTACATACTCTCTGCACATAGCTGATGATGGATATGAGGTACCCTCAGAAAGACTGAAAATGTACAATGCCAGACAGCAGGTATATACAAACACAAAACAACTGCCTCTTATAGACAATGTTCTTCAGTCATACAGACTAGGTAGATAGATACAAACAATAAGGTAGGCTATGCCACTCCCACTCCCCCTTCCACCCATCATCCATCCTACAACCCAACCCTTCCAAAGAAAAACATCGACACCCTCGAGGCACAGGTATGAACAAAGAAGAGAGACCGACATAGAAAAGAAGACAGAGAGATGGAGAAAGAGAGAGAGAGAGAGAAAGCAAAAAAAAAAAAGAGGGAAAAAAAAAGAACCAAGGGCAAAGTGAGAGAAAGATTCTTAAACACAGGTTGTTGTTTGTATCCTCCAACGTCAACGCTCGCTATTCAATGCGTCCCCTCGGGTGTCATCGTCGTACCTCCCAAGATGTATTTTCCGCACATAAACAAACACCTCTCTTATGTTGTATCGGTGATGCTAGTCGTATCGTATCGCATGGCAGGGGCCGCTCATTGAGGATTCGCTTCCCTTCCTCATCGGCCCTCGTATTTACCGCTGACGAGCTTCCTGAAGACTGGCACGTCTACCCACTTCTGCTCCGTCGTCGACACGCTGTCGTCGGCGAACGGGTCGTCATCTGACAACTCCTTCAACTTTCCCTTGCCCTCCTCGAGTCTCGAGATTGAGATGCCGCTCCCCACGACCTCGTCGCCTGAGGCGTTGTATTCCCACCTGGCCTCAACATGGCCTGCCTTTGGCTCAATGCCCTCGGCGCCGATAATACGACATACAAGCTTGTGTGGCTCATTTGTGAGCGTGACGTCGCCGAGGCGCCAGTACACCAGGTGCTTATCCTTCAGGTGTGTCCCGACCGGCTTCGTCTGAGCGCCAGCGGCTCTTCCGTCGTATGTCGCCACAATCACAACGTTGTGCAAAATGAGTGGTGCTGTGAACCTGGAGGACGGGTTGAGCTGATACTGCAGAAGCAATCCTAGTTTCTCGCCCTGTGGCTTCCAAGCAATCTTCAGCGAAAGGGGGGCGTTTTGGCCAAGCGAGTTAGCTCCAGACTCCTCGACGGGTAACCGATACGAGAAGGCGGTGGCGGTCTTGGTAAGATGGGAGATGTCGAGCGAGAACTGATCATGCTGATCAGGTGATGAGTTTTGAACAAAGATGCGATTTGGTCCGATGCGCTCCAGGGCAGAGAAATTGTTGATGCGAATCGTCTCATCAGCTGCTTGCTGTCAGTAACCCGAATGTATTCCTAGAATTGAGACAACACAACATACTCTTCAGCTCACCCGAATCGGATGGGTGGTTTACAAAGGCGACTTCGCCTGTGATCGAAGCGGATTTGATCACACCGTCCTCGAAAACTGCCGAGACCGTCTCGATAATGGAAGAGTTCAAGCCTGGACCAACCATGTCTGGGTGCCTAGGATGAACAAGACTACCGAGCGAGTTTCCTGACCGGACAGACTGCGTATCCGATGTCCCGGCGATACTGGCCTCGGATGCCAACGCAGCGACAGCGCTTGATTTCGACAAGGACGCAGGTAAAGAGGGGGATACTGGAAATCCTCCAACAGAAGTCTCGGTGTTGCTCTCGGGCAGATTCGGCGGCGGCACGTAGACAGTGTGACGCACATCTCGACGTCCTCTTACGGTGCCGGTCCGACGGGTAGCTGGTCCAATTTTCAGACTATTAGCGACGCTGGACAACGCAGCCATTTTGGCTTCGGGATCCTCTTCCTCCACAGGCGTCTGCTGAATGTTGACCTTGAACATTTGATCAGCCTCCTCGCCGGCCTCCTTTTGAGCTTCTCTCTGAGCTTCAGATATGGGGTCGTTCATCGGCGGAGGAACTGTGAAGCCCTCAGAGTCTTTGCTGACGACATTCGTGCTCGGACTAGGTGCCGGCGGTTGAGCCTCTAGCTTGTGAGAGGGAGGTGGGCCTGGAGGCGGCTGAACGTCTGACAGATCCGGCTCGTGAGTGCCGTTAACTGTGTTGGCTGTTGTCGGTGGGATCGGACTGTCGAGCAAGCCCTCGTTGTGCGACACACCATTCGTAGTCTCGGGTTGCAGAGCCTCGGGCTTGTGAGGTTGGCTCTCGGACTCGGCCGTCTTGGGTGCCTTGGGCATGTCGGGAGCTTCTGCCAAAGAGGACAAACGGTGGTGGTCTTGCAGGTTGGTGGCAGACCCCCTGGGAGAGGGACCACGGTTGTGCTGGCTGTGGCTGGTACCCAATCGTCCAAAGCTAGGTCCGCCCTTGCCCGGGGATAGCTGGCCGAACCCGGCGTGCATGCTCTGTCGTCGTCGGCCGCCGAACATAGTCCCTAGGCGCCGTAGCTTGGATTCTTGAGAGGGCTAGTTAGTAGATAGTATAAGAGGCACCGGGAGGGCTGGCTAACCTGGCTTGGCCTCAGTAGGAACCGAGTTATGTTCGCTGGCATCATCTTCGACAGGCGTCTGAGAGCTCGGAGGGGGGATGCTAGTGCTCCCTGCTGTGCTTGGAGGCACTGGTGTAGATGGGGTTGTACCGGTGATCGAGGACTGCCGAGTTGATGTCCTCGTGGGAATCTTGGCTCTTCCGGCAGTGGCCTTGTTGACGAACGATTGGATTTCCCGGTCAGTGTCGATCTCGAGCATTAGCGCCAGCGTCTCGACAGCGTTCTCCTGCACTCGTTGCGCCTGGTCGGACTCGTGAGTCTGGTACTGGGTCAAGAGATCGCGCAGATGGTTGACGCGGGATTCGTCGAGCGCCTGGAGGGACTCGAAAATGAAGGGCGCCTGCGACTCCCACTGCTGTGAAGTAGCCTCAAGCTTCGATGAAGCCGCATCCACCTTGGACGTATTGGCACGACCGCCCTTCCTAGTGAGCTTGTCGGATCGCTCTTGAGCTTCCTCGAGGTCCCTGGCAATGGCACCTAGATTATTCGACATGGTGTTCATGCTCTGGAAGTCTTTTCTATTGTGGAAGTTGCGAAGCGGGTGTTCGATGTCCTTTTCGATGCGCTCGGCGAGGAGGTGGTGGGAGTGAGCGATGCTCTCGACGGAATCGATGATTCGGTTCCAAGGAGCCTGGAAGACACTGCGACATCCATATTAGAATAACGATGGGCAAGCAGAAGCATGGCTTTTAAAGACGCACCCGAGCTCCGACTGTCCGTTTGGCGCCCTGAATTGAGCCAGCTTGTGCAAGCCTTGGACATATTGTTCTTCGACGCGACGGCGCTCCTGGAAGACAAGCTCAGTATAATGGCCCCAGATTGCTCACTGGGAATAGCTTCGATGGCATTGCCCTACGCCAGCATAGGGATAGGCATTGAGAACCATGACGGGCTGGGGGTCGTACCTGGAGCCAGTCGGCGATTTCGAGGTTGACACGCGAGATGCGCTTCACACGATCCGTGAGAGTATGTGCAGCTTGGTTAGGTTGGAGAGCCGCCTATTGGGTTGCGCAAAAGGTAGCAAGTCAGCGGAGGGTCGGCGCAAGGATGGGCGGTGATAGTGATGGTCGAAACAGCGCCGACATTGTTCTAGCGGTGATCGGACATGGGGATTGCCTCACCAGCATGGCGGGATACTCGGCCCTTGCCATTTCATCCATGGTGGACCGATGCTCGAGTTGGGTAGGTAGTGTAGGTACTATTATTAAATCGACCGGAACGGGCGTGTAATTAGGAATATGACTATTCGCAGGAGGAGAGGATGCGCATGACGATAAAGATGGTGCGAGAGAGAAAGGGTCGGGTCGAGCTTCGAAGTTGGCGAACGAGGCGGGAGGAGGTCGAAGTTCGGGAGGTCAGGTACGTAGTCTGCGAGGTACGTAGGAGGTAACTTGGCGACGGGAGTATTTCCGAGGGGTTGCGAGGAGCGAGGAGTCCGATCAGGTTCAAGGACGGGATGGAAAGATCATCGTCGTCGTTCGGATAGAGAGGGTTGGTTGTTTTGTTATTAGGTGCCGGGTCGGTGGATGCGCGGTATACCCAAGCGAAATACTACTCGTATTGTCTGGACAGGAAGAAGAAACTTGGAAGAGGAAGCTCGAAAGGCTGGGGGAGGTACTACAGGCGGCTGGGGCCCGGGGGGGCTTAGTCTCGGCTGGGCTGGGCTTGGTTTTGGACTGGGACGGACTGGGCTGGGATGCGTTGGAGGAGGGAGTTTGGGTGGAAGAGGGAGTGGAAGATTCTGGTTGGCTGGGTTATTATGGGTCTTGGGGCTTCGAGAAGCAAGAGAACAATGGGGAAGTCACGAGGACAGAAGCATGACCTCATTTTCTAGGGTAGGAGAGCCCATCCACCTACCTACCTACTTACCTAACTAACTAGGTATGGAGTTTCCATCCACGACGACAACAGCCAGAAATGAAAAGAAGAGGGAGGACATACCTAGAAGCGTAATGCATTTTTCATCAAATCCCTCCTCAGTAAATCACTTGTTTCATCTTGTTCTAGACTACATCACCAGTGGACTCAGCCCTTAATCTTCCAGCCTTGTTTCTACCTGATAGAAATTGCGGGCCGTCATCACCTTCTCCTCCTCCCACGGCAACGTCTGAGACAACACGACCCGAGGTCGATCATTTCCCCTGTTTATTCTGGGGAACCACGTCTTACCATTGACCGCATCCCTCACGCAATTGGTCAGATACCTAGCTGAGGGGGGAATTTGGTGTTTCCACAACCTCCCAGCTGTGACGGTGACGCAAGACACTTGGGGAGCAAAGACACACTCACACAACAACTCCAATTACCTACAACGTCTACAAATCACCATGGCTTCACTAGCAATACCTGAATGGAAGGCTTCTCTCACAGCCTCTCAACGCTATGAAACCATCCAAAAAATGTAAGAACACACATATCACTACCTACCCTCCTCCCTCCTCACCGCTTCGCCTGTCCTCTACTTACACGCCCACCACCACTCTTCAGTCAAGCCTCCCTCGCCACTACTAGCATGAGTGAGGCCATCGCCATCGAGCAGGCCGCCTTTCAAATCTCTTCTGCCCAGGTGCGCGGCGAGCCAGCCTCTCTCGGCAGCTTCATGCTCGCTCAGCGCTGACAACTCCTAGGAGGAGTACAACCTCGCCTGTCAGCCTACCTCCACCCCGCTACCTCAGCCTCAGACTTCCGAGGATGAGGTCATCTCGGACGCCGAGGACCCTCCAGGCTCCGGCGTCCGGATCGGCTCGTACCAGAACTGCATCCCCATCTCTGAGGGCATCACGTCCGAGGTCTACCGTTCAGGAGACAAAGCCCTCAAAGTCATTGTCGCCTACCACGACATTGAGCCGCACAACCCCCAGCGCGAGGCGAAGATTCTCAAGACCCTGCGGCCACCTTGCGTCCCTCTCTTGGATACTTTTCGCGATCAAGAGCAGCAATTCGTCCTCGTCTTCCCCTATATGCCCCTTACGCTTGCAGATCTCCTCGACAGGGGCCCAGTTCCCCTCAACATCATTCGTCTCATCATCTCCGATATTCTCCAAGCCTTGAAAGATATCCACGCACAGGGCATCATCCACCGTGACATCAAGCCTTCTGCTGTTCTCTTGTCTTCCCCCACCGGACCAGCTCACCTGTCTGATTTTGGAACCGCCTGGCACCCCGGGCTATCTGCGCACTCTGAACCGTCTGATGACAAGATCCTCGATATCGGCACCGGCCCTTATCGCGCAATAGACGTTCTCTTTGGCAACAAGTCCTACGGTCCGTCTGTCGACATGTGGGGCCTGGGCGTCATGCTCTCAGAAGCCATTCGTGATCCTCCGGCACCAATCTTCGAGTCTCGTGCTGCGCATGAGGATGGCAGTCAACTGGGCCTCATCCTCAGCATATTCAAGACCCTTGGCACGCCCACTCCGGAGACATGGCCTGAAGCAAAGGAGTTTAAGATTTCGCCGTTTGAGCTCTGGACCGTTTTCCCTGCGAGGACCTGGGAAGAGATCCTGCCGGATGTGGACCCCGATTTTAGAGACCTGGTATCAATGCTAGTACGATACGATACTCAGAGGGCCACGGCTGAACAGGTTCGTTTGAATCGCTGATTTATGTTGCTGGTGTAGACCTGGCGCTAACAATAGCCGCAGGCACTGAATCATAAATGCATCCTGATTGATCGTCAGGGATGACTTCGTTTGGATAGCTGTCGGCTTCTGGCTTCGAGGGTGCTACAAACACGTTTTCAACACTTCATCAAGCTCCACAGTGGCAGACGTTCAACCCATTAGTCTCGGCAGCTCACTCACAGACATGATTATCGCTTATTCATGGACTCTATGTCTCTCACTGCCCTCGAACAATAACAATGGCGGCCCTTATGCATCGAGTACTGGTGCTCTGAGATTCACCAGCGCCTCGACAATATTTATACGTTCTTTCCAAATACCGAATTCGACCACTCCAACATCTTTCCCAGTCCAACTACAATTCTACAGAAAACGAAACTCGCAAACTTATCCACAATGTCTGCCCAACAAACCAACTCTGGTGCCGACACCGGCCGTAAGCACTCCGATTCTTCCCATCGGATCTACATCTGCAGTCCTCTAACGTCTCATAGCAAACCCAAACACCGGCACGAACCCTACTCCCAGCAGTTCCGGATCCAATGACCTGAAGCTCTTTCCGAAGGATGCGCTAGATCGCATCAAGAACCAGCTCGCTGGGAAGAAAGGCCCGACGTACGACAGTGACAAGGGCTATGATGCTGATGACGAGAAGAAGAAGAAGCGTGGGGGTGGAGCGAAGCTTACCTAGGTAGCTGAGATGGAAGCTTCCTAGGCTTCCATAATGATGAGGTGCCGCATTTACGGGGTTGAACAGTTGAAGAGAACGGACAACGATCAAACTTGACACTGGTGTACTTGATCGGACTTTATTGTTGTGGTATTATCAACAAAAAAGTAGTTCTGCCACTTTTGGCTCACCCTCTATACCAAAACCATTGCACCGTTTTCTACATGATTGCCTATTACATGACTTGCTCAACCCTGCCTTCTCTTCGCCGTGTCTGCGCCTATGTAGTCAATTGGGTTCCTACACAGCGGACACGTATTCTGACTGCTGGTCTGGAACCACTTATAGAGACATGTTCGGTGAAATAGGTTTTTGCATGTCGAGCACCGCTTATCGGGCATGCGCTTGTCGGTCGAGATTATGCTATAGCAGATAGCACACTCGCTCTGGCCCTTGAGCGCACCCACAATGTTGCGCTTGAAGACCTGCAAGCCATCGATGATGTTGCCGTTGGAGAAAGTGATAGCGCCTTGTGTGGTTATGATCCAGCTCTGCCACTTCTTCTCACTAACTGCGACACGGTTGCGGCCTGACACCACGACGTTTTCGATGGGATAGTTGGCCGGAATGTGAATGACAATGGTGGCTTGACTCTCATCGATTTCGTAGCTGGCAGAGACTTCTCTCGCGGCCCGGGCGACTCGAACAACGAGTTCTTGCTCGTCCATCGCGGGTGGCTCTTGGGCGTCGGCCCAGGATTGAACGTCGTCGAGGGTGTCTGAGATGAGGAGGGGCGAGAAGTACTTGGTGGTCCAGGACTCGACGGCGATCTTGGTCTGCTTGGATCGGCAGTTTATGTACCACGTGCGGAAAAGGCCGGACGTGAACTTGTGCGTTAGGTAGTAGAGGTGAACTAACAGCCACTGCATATTCATCTCCTCGGGCTCCGATTCCGCAAGCTTCAGGTCGTAGTCAGTAATCTGCTCGGCGGCGAGGCCAATCTTCTCCAACTTGACTGGTAAAGCTGCCGAGTGACCAAGGACGTCAAACATAAAATCCAAGAGTGGGGTGACATAATCGTCCGTCTTGAGGTTCTCAGTGAAGTCGTTCCGGATTTTGAAAGAGGAGGTTGAGTAGGCATCAAACACCAGTTTCCAGGAGAGGAGGTAGGAGCGGATGGGGGAAGGAAATTCTGCAAGCATCTCGTCCGAATATTTCTCGAGCGTGGGTGCATCCAAGAGGAGCGAAAGCAGCTCGTCAGGCAGCCGAGCACCTGTAATGAGTTAATAATGACACCCCAAACCCTAGGGGGCGAATACATACTTGTCTTGTCGAGAAGAGCGTCGACGGACTTTTGCTGCTGGTGCTCTGGGATTGCCCTGTGCAGGAGACCAAAGGCTGCAGTTTGGATATCGCGAGACTCTGAAGCGACAAGTGAAAAGATATCTGATAGATCAGGAATGAACCGTAGAGGAATTTTCTCCACTTCGCGACACAGCATCGCATCCACAATCTCCAGAGGTTGGGAGCCAGTGCGTCGGGGGAGCCGAAGCAACTCGACCAAGGCTCTTGGTTTAGCACCTGAGAATTCCTTGATGGCGTCGGCAAGATCGTCATTAGGGTCTTGCAGTGTCTCCAGAATCTTCATTAAGCGGAGAGATGAGTGGATGAAAGGGAGCGCTTCGTCGAGATCGAAATCGTGGGCGCGGTTCCAGAGTGAGATGCAAAACTCGATAGTCTTTTCCCAGTAAGATCCATAAACCTCCTTCATGCACGGAAGAAGTTTTGATAGAGAGAGGCATACTTCTGCGCAGAGGGCTGGGCTCAAATCTTCAGGCTCATCGAGCCATGAAGTAATTTGACGCACAGCAAAGACGATACGAGGGTTGGTCACTGGCATCTCGCCAGCCTCATAGACCTGGGCACAGGTGGATAGGAGCGCTAGAGTCATGAGAGTCTTCTCGCCCCCAGGAGATGCCGCAGCAACCTCGCTCACTAGTCGGTTGCAGAAGACGTTGGCTGGCTTAGAGGTCTCCAGGATCTCGCCGAATCCGGCAATGAGCGCCGAGGCTTGGAGAACTGTCGAGGGCGTCATCTTCAAAACCTCAGGCTTCAGAAGAGCCTCTTCAAGATGCAGAGAGGCGCCGTGCGACTCGGCCAGGGATTGGACGAGCTCACTGAGGGCTCTGGCGCTGTATAGACCTCTGGGGGTCAGCTCCTTGGAGTGCTCAGTCAAGAGAGTGACGAGCTCGCGAACAACCGAAGTTGTATCATCGGTGTCATTCCAGTTCTTGACATTCGCGGCCAATCCACTCACGGTCCCTCGGATCGAAGAAACAAATCCTTCAGCTTCCGAAATCGCCTCAGTTTGTCCTAGGGTCTTCCATAGGCGATTGTCCTCCTGGCAAGTGATTTGATCGGAAACGATCTGAACGGTAAGGCATTGGAGACACAGGAGTTCAACCTGGAATGGCTTTGGCAGTTGGGACAAGGGTACCTTGGCTTCTGCGAGCCGAGAGGTGTAGAGCGCCATTCTCGCGGGAATGGCACGTCCCCTTCTGTCCCTGGAGATCCTGAGCTGCGCGGATTGAGGAGCTCCTCGAACTAGCGATGCTGCACCACCCAGGTTATTTGTTATCGAGAGGGACGGATTAACAGGAAGCTCTAAGAAAGGTGTAAGCTCCTTCATCCATACATTGGTGCTAGGGAAGAGCTCTTCGGAGAGAATTTCGTCTCTAGCGGCATTTTGTGCTTGTAGCACAAGCGTCTCGATACTAATCGTGTTAGCCAACTCGAAGCACGGATAAGAAGTAGACTTACTCAAGGGACTGCGGCCCAGCACGCTCGAGATTTGACTGGATGATACTGACGACGGGCAGTTTTCCATCAGAATGGCTATCCAAAAGTGCACGAATCGCCGAGGCCTTTGAAGAGACGATGTCATTGCCAATCTCCGAAAGCCCAAGTAACTGCGCAACAAGAGCAGTATGGACTGCTTCATCCAGGGAAAGTAGTCCCGATTTACCCTTGGTGATGACTTCCAGAGCCTTGAGCGTTGTTTCTGTGTGCTGGGGTTCTTTCTCGAGAACTTCGACAAGGCGGCCCGCAAGCTCTCGATGGCTGTCCTCCGTCAAGCCTTGGTAGGTTACGGCAGCCTCCAGCACTTCCCAAAGGCTAGCTTCACCACGGGAAAGTGAGATAGATTGCGCTAGAATATGTTTCTGAATGTCGTTGTTGTCTTGGGCTAGAACCCCCCCTTTATCATTGGAAATCAGGGACGCAAGTGCCGAGTCGCGAAGAGACTCGGAGGGGAGCTTCAGAACAGCTCCGGCCCATGAGCTCCAAACCGAAGCAAACTCGCTCGATACTGACCCGAGAAGATGAAGACAGGAGAGGAGATACCGCGAAGAAGAAGACGTCACAGCCTTCTCAGCATCATTTTCAGCGAGGGATTGAAGGAAGGCAGCGACCTTCTTCGCCGGCTCGCCTGTGAAGAGACGCGGCGCTGTGCTCAGGGCATACTCCAGAGTCCGCGCGGCGCCGTAAGGCTTTAGGTTCCGGCTTTCTAGCAGGGAGATGCACTGGTCAATGACTGTGCTCGAAGGACTGGCCGTCTGGTCGGGAATGTCCAGGGAGAGTGCCGTGACTTTTCCCTCGATTTGGCCAACAAGGCTGAACCAACGCCTCCCCTCTTCGGAAATCTTGTCTTGCGATTGTTGATACTCCTTGGAGACTTCTGGGAGAGAACCAGAGATCTTGGCACAGAAGACGCTGGCTAGCCGATTCCACTCTTCCTCGGATGCCGACACGACGGAGGGCGATGCCTGGACGGTGGCGACGTAGGCCTCAACTAGAACGGAGATGGCGTTTGGACCAAGGGGTATCGCTGCTGCCTTTTCTGATACAGAGAAGAGGAACTGCTCGATGAGGGGGAATAAGTGCTCCTGAACGAAGGGCAGTTGGTCTTCGACCGAGAGAAGCTTGAGTAGCCGCTTTGCAGTATCGATGTAGCATTTCCAGGCAAAAGAAGTGTTTGTCCGGGGCTCATCTGGATTCGTGATGCCGGACTTGAGTGAGGCCAAGAAACGAGAGGCAACTTCTGAGGTTGTCAGATCCGCAGGCAGGACTGAGAGAAGTTGATCCAGGTACTCCCAGAATCTGGCTTGGCTGCCCTGAGATCCCTTGGCGATAAATGCCTGGAGCCTACCCAGAGGGGATTTGGGGTCACTCGGGGCCTTGGAAGATGACCAAATATCGGGATAGGTTTGTGTCATCTTGGTCAAGGCACGAACATATTCAAGAGCTGACCCAGCCTGGTTGGTCTTGAGGCCGCCAGTGATAAAGGCCTGCTTGACCTTTGTGGACTCGGCGTAGGGTAGTTTGCGGTCGATGGAGGCGAAGAGCAAATGGCAAACCGTCTTCCTCACAGTGGAGTCGTTGAATGTGATGCTTTTCCACACACTATCCTGGGCGAAGTAATCATCGTACCGGGACTGGATTTTCTCGAGGTTGCTGGATTCAACTTTTTGCAACAAGCCCAACACCAGGGACAGACTGGCCGTAACAACCCTAAAGTATTTTGATTCAGCATCCTCTGGGGTCGTTGAACGCTCGTCGCTCAAAGTGTCCTGGGACTCCTGGATAGCTTCGATAGCATAGTCAAGGATCTGAGCCTGGCACTTGTTCCAGAATGCCTTGGCCTTTTCAGGAGTGCTGAGGAACGACGTGATGCCATCGCTGGCGGCTCGAGAAACGACACGGTCACGGTCGTAAAGGCCAGCCAGCCATGCGCCAACAACCTTGGGAAGATATCGCTCAAATCTCTTACGAGCTGACTTCATTAGTTCAAACTGAAGGCTATGCGAGAGCTCGCGAACTCGACGCGAGTTGTCTATCGAGGTGCGAGGATACACTTGGATCTATTCTCAATGATGAGCCACAACACACAATTGAAGACAAGGACCGCCTTGGGGGCTCCCCAGATCGGAGTTCCTACTCACCCAAACCTCGAGAATGGCTTCTTCAACCCCGCCATCCTTGTCAAACGGATGAGCCTGCACATAAGCAAGCAGGTCCTCTAGAGCCTTGGCCTTGGTGGTGCTATCCTTCTTGAGGATATTCTTGAGCGAGACAACAACATTAGGATCGGAGACGGCCTTGAATGACGGCGGCTCGGCGAGGTATGACAGGGAGGTACCGGAGCCGGCGGCGCCAAATGCTCCGAAGGCGGCGAACCCGGAGCGGGGGCTCTCGAAGCCTCTTGAGGCCGGTTTTCCCTGAGTCCGCTTCATGGCTGGGAGATGTGATCTTGTCAGGTTCCAGGGCCCAAGGTTCCGGGTCTAGATCCAGATCCAGCAAGGGTGTGTGTGGGAAGCGGAATGCGGGTGACGATGCCCGTGGGCCTTCTTTTGTTGGTTAGAGTCGTGTCTCTCTTTGCTGATGGTATGGATTTTGGGGGAATTTGAAAATGCTTGGTGAGGGATCAAGTGATGTCAGATGGGAGCAGGGACTTGTGGTTGGTTGAGGGGGGAGAGTTGTGCGGGGCGGTCTGGTTCCCGCCTGCCCTGCCCTGAGGTTGCCTTGCCTGTTAGGTTGTGTCTCGCAGAAACTCACTCCCGAACCACGATTGAGACAAACGAAAAGGAAAAGATGACGACACTTTCGATGTAGACTGAAGAGGATTACTTGTTTTTATCCTTAAAAAATTGTTGCTGATTTTCTGGCATTTAGTTCTCATGCTCACAGTTTTCAGTTTTTATCGTGAGATTCATTGTGGACACTCCCTGGCCGGATTGACTCACGCCGACCACCACTGCAGCCATCCTCCCTTGCTAAGGAGGTAAATAGGTACCTAGGTATCGTGTGTAACAGGGCATTCAACACTGAGCTGACGGACTGATGGACGGTGAGTGACACTACTCCGTACCAACATCCAGTTCCCCGAACTTTTCTGGGTGATTCGCCTCAAGGTGTGCTTGGTTGGATGAGATCCCCTGTCGTCACCTTCTGAAAGCATCGAGTTACAGGACCCGATGAGGCGCTAGTGATAAGAGGCGATTGGTTGATACAATGGATGCCATCAAGAGATGGATGGAGAAGGGGCGTCAGAGATGGACGTTCACGGTGAAGGGTGCATCGTGGCTTCTATTGTTTCCAAGAAGAAACGAAAAGAAGATCGAGGGACACGAGTGACGTGAAGAGACGCGTTGTCTCTCTCGTCGAGTTGGCCCAGCTGACCAAGCGCGCACAACATCACAATTGCAACATGCATCGGATCGCCGCTGCGAGTGGCCGTGTGAGAAGTGGTTAGCACCCATCATCAACTAGTTCCAAACCATCATGTCGTCTTGGGATTGGGTGGATAAATTGCCAGGTAGGATTCGGTTGTTTGATCAACAGCTGAGCAGCTTCAGCAACGCGCCGCTCTCCGCGACCAACAACCAGCAGCAGCAGCAGCAGGCAAATACGATTCCGGCCGCTTCGTAGGAAGTATGGATAGGTAGGTCGAGTCGCTTTTCTGACATGTCGTGTCCGCATACCGTGCGGTGCGTATTAGAGTTGTGCCAGGCCCCTTTTACTTGTTCGAGGCCATCTGGGCGCTTCGTCCACCTCCTTTGGGTGACCTAGACCTGGTCGTCAGACGAATCCATCATGATAGATCCCTTGGTTCGGAACTCGACAATCTCCACCGGGCTTTCCCGTATCTAACCACGGTAATCGCGCTCTGACTAAATCAACTTCCGTCCGCCCATTGCCATGGAATGAGTTTATCGTGGGAGCCTGACAGAAGCCCGAGGAGTTTCGCCTGCGGAGGAGCTGGCTGATAAGCCGCGAAACTCCCAAAGGAGGTATCCCCGCTCCGCTTCCGCTGGCTCCGTGGCCGTTAGTGTCAATCGCACTGTTTCGGTCTGTGCCACTCGCGTGCCGTCCTGACTCGCTGCGGAATTTCCTCTTTCGGCGATCACGATGGTTTCTCATTCAGACCGGATTAGAGTATCCTGAGGGCTGGGAAAAAGGGGGGAAACAGAAGAGGAAAGCCCTGCATGATCGTGCTGATTGGCGCACATGGTTCTCGGTCGGGCCCTATGCCGAGGAGAGCACTCAAGCAATCCACGAGGGCGTGTTTCCATGAGAAACGGGAGCTGCAGATTGCAGCCTGTGTCTTGAGTGAGCCATCACGATCTAACGTCAGTGGCTGAAAACTTCCCTGTCCGGCTCTTTGGAATGGTGGGGCCGGGGAGGGGTCTGGCAGGTATCGAATTACCATTTTGGGCTAATCCGCCTTCCCCGCAAAGCCCCAGTGGCTGAGGCTTCAAGTTCCAAGTTCCCGCGGGGTTGCAAGTGGGAGCCCTCTTGCAGAGAAGTTGCAGCGAAATGCAGCCCCCAAAATCCCCCTCGGAGCTGGCATTTGGTGGGACACGACCTGTTTATTTCTTTTTTTGAAGGATCCAACGTCGAGAAAGGTAGGTACCCAGGATGTCGGGGACGCCCCCCCCCCCGATGGCCGCCGCCGTATACGCCCCCTGGGAGTCGGAGAGCTGGCTGCATCTCTGGGCGTTGAGGGATCGACAAGCCTCGGTTGCGCACCAACTCCGAAGAAAAATGGCGACCTAACGATACGGGACTCTAGGGCGTCGTGGCATCAAGACGACAGACGGTGTGTCACAGCGTCACCAACCACGCCGTCCGCCCCTCCAGCTCTTACACCCCCAAGCCTCCTTCCACATGTCCCCTCTTTTTTTAAAGTGGGAACGATGCCCCAGTGTCCCCACAGTGTACCTGCCCGTCTTCCTGGTCAACCTCAGGCCGTTCCTCAAGCTAGGGAAACTGGTCGTCACTCCCATCTCGCGCCTTCCTTTATCCCGTCGTGTACTTAATCACGACGTCGTTTCCCCTCTTTCTTCAATTCTCGCCTTTCACTCCATCTCACACATCTTCTCTTCTACATTACCTCTTTCTCTCGGCTTTCTAGGCCCAAATTTACACACAATCACTCTGTGCTAGTCGCCCGTGCTTCACTCTGCAAGTGACAACTGCCGACGGCCCTCGGTTGCATCTACCCTTGTGTCTTGTTTCCCGTGAGATTACCCGTGTCAGTGGCAGCTCTGGCAGTTTTGCTCGGCTGCTTGTTCGGCTGCTTGCTCGGTTGATTCCCATCGAGCAGCCCATTTTCGTTGGTACGTTGTATAAGTCATTCTTGTATGCTGTGTTGGCCGGCATTCGGTTGTTCTCCTGCGACAGTGAACTCTGTACTGCGTACTCTGGCACCGAGACCTGGGAGCTGACACTTTACAAAACAGTAGATTTTCCACTTCTGCTCTGATCTCGACCCGTCATCTCTCCCGTCCACCTGCCATGTTGTTGACAGCCTCACGCACCTCGCCACGGGCGAGAATCCTCCAAACCAGCCTCGCCACCCCCCAAACCCTCGCCCCCACCACACTGTCAATCCAATCAAGATGTGGTAGCCAAACTCGAGATTTCTGCTTCGGCTCTTGGACTTCCTACACCTCCGAGGGCCGTAGACGCCATCGCATGATCCGATATAGGCACATGGAGTCATTGAACCGCAACATCTCTTGGGACAACAACCCCAAGACAGCAATCAAAAAGGCCATTGCCAGATTTGGGCACCCAGCCCACCTCGGCAAATTTGGCCAAGCAGACAAAGTCAACTCGTGGTCAGATGATCACCCAGGCATTCGTCCAGGCAAGAACATTGAAGACGTTGAACGAAGCGCTATTGATCACCTTATCAAAGGCGGCAAGGACGACGGCAAATGGACCTATTCACTGCACAATATCCGCACTTATCTCGAGGCCCACCGCGCTGCCAAAGCTGAAAATACTCGCGGTTTGCAACACGAGACCACCAAGCAAGAGGACAATGGCACTTTCATCGATCCCATTACCAATCGCCGCGTACCCCGGAAGTCACCAACTGCTTCCTCAGCCGCCAAAACTACCGAGTCTGCTCCAAAGTATCAAGACTTGAACCAGTATGAGCCAGTTATCGATGAAGATTCCACCATCAAGGGCAACTCGCCTCAATACGAGGATCTCGACAAGTACGGTCCAGTTCAATGGAACGAACCTGACGGTCTCCGAAAGTCCACGCCTGAGGAAGAATCGAAGGAGTACAGCGATCTGCACAAATATTCGTCTCCTAAGCTTGATGATCCTCTTGCCCAACGCCAACTGACACCGGAGGAGCAATCGAAGCAGTATGATGATTTGCACAAGTACAAGGCAGTACACTGGAACGAGCCAGATGGACTGAGAAGGCCGACCAATGAAGAGTTGTCCAAAAACTACGACGACCTGCATAAGTATGGTGCTGTCTATTGGAACGAGCCAGATGGCCTGCGCGAGCCGACCCCTGAAGAGTTATCCAAGAATTACGACGACCTGGAAGCTTACGGGCCTGTGACCTGGAACGAGCCGGATGGTCTTTGCAGACTAACTCCCGAGGAAGAGTCCAAAAACTACCCAGATCTCGAAGCTTATGAGGCCCCATTTGAGGCAAGCAGAGCTACTTTGGATGCCCATGAGGCGTCCCAAATGGATGCTACTCCCCGAGGAGAGCCTCTCGCCCCCAAGGTTGACGCACCCGTCGAAGATCTCGCCAAGAATTACGAGGACTTGGGCAAGTATGGTCCTGTCCGCTGGAATGAGCCCGATGGCCTCCGAAAGCCTACCTCGGAGGAACTGTCAAAGAACTACCAGGACCTTCATCTCTATGGTGCCGTTAGGTGGAACGAGCCTGATGGGCTACGCCGATTGAGTCTAGAGGAGCAGTCGAAACACTACCGTGACACCCCCTTGTATGTTCCTCGCGATTTTTCCCGCGAGGTGGTCCCGAAGCGGATTCATCCCGAAGAAGCGTCGAAGCAATACAAAGACCTGCCGGGCTACCATCACTACGAGAATGCGGACGCAGCTACCCCTCGCGTTCACCCGGAGGAGGCGTCTAAGCAGTACACCGATCTGCATAAATACGCGGCGTACGAGAATGATGGACTGGAAACCGAGAGAATCCACCCGGAACAGGCGTCCAAGCAGTACAAGGACCTGTCTGAATACTCCGCCGCCGGCGATGAGGAAGTTGTGCAAACCCGTCATGTTCATCCCGAAGAGCTGACCAAGAATTACACCGACTTGGGTAGCTACCAGCCGCTTGACTTTGTTTCGCAAGCTCAAGCCCACCCCGCTCATCCCGAGGAGGCCGCAAAGGTCTTTCAGGATCTTCGCAGGTACACAGCTGTCCGTCACCCTGAGCCCAACGGCAAGCTCTCTCTTCCGCCTCACGAAGTCGCCCGCGGCCTCGGAGAGTTCGACACCAAGGCAGGTTCCCAAGATACCACGGATGGACCATCACTTGCTTATCATGATACGGGGAATAGGTTTTCTACCGATCGCACCGGCTCTAATATCGACCCTGTCGATACCCTGACTGCCGAGGAAATCCGAGCGGCGACCTTGAGCAGAGCCCAGGAGGGCGGCCAAGACATGAGCGCTCAACCCGACAAATGCCAGAATCCCGTGTCTACCGAGGGGGACGCAATTCAAGCTGATGAGACAGGCGATTGCAGGCGACAGCTCACCGGGAATTATGTACGAGATTTTCCCGAGGAGTTTGCAGCATCGTGGAGCACTGAAAACTCACCGACCAAATCTACGCTGTTCCCCAAGAGTAGCATTGGAGACACTGAGGCTTTGTCGCAGGTCAAAGACCTGAACGCTAGCGCAGATGGTGCGGAGATGCGATCTATGGATGAATGTTTCCCTACCGAAAAGTCTAGGCTGCAGCCATCTCTGGATCGCTGTGGTGCTGGGGACTTGTCATCGGAGTCTCGAACTGCGCACATGGGCACCACAGAGGAGTGTACTGCAATATCAACGCCTACCATGGAGAGCGACAACACGTCACATCAATCTGAAGAGGCAGCGACATACAAGATCCTTGCTTTCGACCCTGCCTCTCAGATGGTGAACATGGCGGAGGTGACGTCAACCGCCTACAGCGAAGACTCAACCAAAAGCCTCTCTGAAGTGCTCCTGCAACTGTCGAACCCAGCCAAGTTCTTGCCCCATTTTGAATACCTCCAGGGGCAAGGATACGAAGTTGTTTCGGGCAAGGGAGATGTGCTCATTTTCCGAAAGATGCGAGCGGCGACAACCAAGAAGGATGGCGGGCCAAGCGCTAGGCTTCCTAGCCCGATGCGAGTGAATCCCATTGACATGATGGGCAGGCCTGTAACGGGCAACTTTGCTAGTCCTACAGGATTTGTTAATTACGATGCCCTGGCGGAAACTCGAGATAAGCCGGCACCCCCCTTCCGGTCGACGGCTGAAGATAAGAATGGTGATGGTGGTGTCCCAGGGACACGGTCGACGTCCAGGCAAGGGAAGAAGAGACGATTGGGCCGGAAGCTGGCTCTTGGGACTGCTGGGGTGGCAGGCTCGGCATATGCAGCGGCAGTCTTGACGGAATACTTTGGTACTGCAGGGTTGGATCCCGAGCGATCTCGGACACGACGCCTATAGGCGATCGGGAGAGGAAATGATGGAGAGTATGAGTCTATGATTTCTGGAGTTGGTCATCACGCACCGGTGGGCACACATGGGATAGGAAGTCTGATTTGGAGCCTGGGTTGCTTATGGGATGGACGCATGAGGCTGGCAATACCTAGTTACTACCCCTCTTGATATTGAGGGACGGTGGTGTTTTCTTGAGTTGCTGAGAATGGCTTTATGAATGCGAATTAGGATTTGATACCTCGGATGTTGACCTACACATTGATAGGTTATGAGCATGGCTGACATTGGTTTTTCTCTGCCTGGTAATATACATTCTCTGTGACCGTTGTGGTTTCTGTTTTCCCCAGCCTTTTTGTCGGTGTTGTTACAAGTCAATCGATGACAACATTCTGCCATGCGCGCGCAGCATCAAATATTACGCGGTCATCGACTGTCACTCTTTTTTTTCTCCCATCCCTTCCCTGTCTCGTCATATCATCCAGCTATTACTGCTTCTCCCGCTCCGAGAACCCGGGGCCCTCGCAGACACCGTCGATCTTGGCCATGTGCATCTCATGTTTCCTGTCTTCCGGGCTCCAGCTCTGGCGACGCTTCTGGCCGGGCGTAGGGGAGAAGGAGGGCGTCCAGCTGTTTGTGTGGCGCATGCAGCGGATGGCGGAGGCTTGGGCGGAGGGAGAGGTTGGGGTTTCTGGTGATATGGGTTAGTTGGTAGGGGAGGAGGAGGAGGAGGA
>JABFFI010001032.1:12600-25578 GCA_013623725.1 Fusarium robinianum | reverse complement strand
GGGTGAGAGGGGAAAAGCAAGCACAATGACATAGATGGCACACCTCGAGGAAGAGGGAGGGTACGGAGTAGGTACATAGAGAAGGGAGGGTATTGAGGTGCAAACAAAAGGAAAGCCAATGTTCACCTGATTGGGCTTTGAAGGCGCTGTGTCTGCCCCCATTCTCTTCACCTTGATCGTCATTTGTCCTCCTCCAACAAGACATGGGTGCTACACGCAAGCCTTGACTACGCAAAAGACAATCAAGCCTTGTTCGTCGTGGCACCCCTGTTCCTTCTGTCAACAACCCCCATCGAACAACCAAAATCTCCCGCGCGGGACCTCGATCCAGACACACGGGATCGATGTTACCACAGATTTGGGGGGGACGCTAAGTGGAGACGACAAGCGAACAGTGGCGAGCTGATAGTCGTGTTGTACCATGTTCCCAGGAGATTACGACCTGTCAGCACTCTCGTTGGCGGAGTGCCTGGAGAGAGAGAGAGAGAGAGAGGGCACGTCCCAAGATCCCCGGCCCCTGTAGATAACCCATGTAGATAAGTGCCTCGCAATCGCGGAATCGGGCATGAAATAAAAGCGAGCTGACGAAGATGCTAATGTTTGTTGAAGATGATGTTGGTTTTTCCATGGGGACAAGATCTGCACTTTGTGGCTGTCTGGTAGAAACCTGGTACATAAAGAAAACACGGCAACAACCTGGGAAGGATTCATTAGACTCTAGCTGAGAAAGAAAGAAGGAAAGAAAAAAAGGAAATCAAATGTATGGTACGGAGTTATGCGAATACATTCAAATTGTCCCGCGTTTCAGGCGTCAAGCCTTCTGCGTCTGAGGCGGGATCCGGTTGGAGGGCTGAGGGTGATGGGGAAAAAAGAAAAGAAAAGAAAAGAAAAAATAAAAATAAATAAAATGGGCAAAAACAAGATCCACGTCAGAAGGCGATCCCATTGTTTCCCGGGACGCTGTTCTCGTCCGTTGTGCGTGCGTGATACTCGTCATATCCGGGGGGCTGCTTACCGTCGATCTTCGGTACTCGGATCGAGGTTTCAGAGCTTAGACCCTTTTGCTCCAGAAATGGGAGCAGACTGTTGTTGAAACGGCGGACAAGGAAGTAGAAAGGATCGTCCATTACAATCTTCTTGCCCCTCCTCTTAGATCCCATTGTTCTGATTGTCGTCGACTTTGATCATTGACATGCGGGAATCGTTACTCGCCTGCCTGGGGGTGTGTGTGTGTGTGTGTGCCAGGCCGCTGTTTGAGTCTTGTCAAGAGGCGTGTTGGTTGCGTGTGCTCCGTAAGTTGCTAGTCAATAACCCCCCATAGATAGCTTTGACACGGCATCTGCGTTCAGGCCCCCCCGTCCCAAGTCGCCGCCATCAGGTCGAGACCGCCCTGAGTGGATCGGATCAAGCACGGTGCCTGTTCAGATTCTGTTGTGCCTGCATTGACCTGCTTTCCCAGCACCAACATGCAGAATCGTGTAGGATGACGCATTGACATTGATCTCGTTTTTTTTTTCAGCTCACTCTCCTTGTTTCCCCTATCCTGTCCCTTGCTGATGGGGTTTTCTTTTTCTTTTTCTTTTTCCTTCTTCTTCTTCTTCTCTGTGTGATGACTGAATGTGTGTTTTTTGTTCTCTTCTCGCGCTGCTTCGACGGCTTCCCGCATGAACCAGCGTCCTGATCCACGATGGCGAAATTTGCTACCCGTTGCCATGACTCCAACTTAACATCGAACCATTGACCCATCGTTTTCACGTTTTTCTCCCTTTTTTTCTTTTCTTTGTTTTAGCGGGCCTCGTGATGTTTGCCGCCTCCATTCTCCTCGATCGTTAAAGTCCGGGCCCTCCTGGAACACCCTCTCGTGGACTTGACCCATCAATGTCTGAGAACTGGGACCCATCTCCACAACTCGCTCACTCGATATAAACCGCTCCGCTCGGGGGTTTTACCCGTCCCCTTGCGCCGAGCTGCGTGTTTGGACACCTGAATTTGCGCACCGAGGTGATTTGGAGTGGAGTCCATTCAGGTCGTGTTGATAACAGTGGCTACTCTGTGCTTGTCGGTGAACAACCACTAAATGCAACGGCTGTCGTTGAGGAACCCTGACGAGGGCAAACCTTCGAAGATGGCTTTCGCTCCGACCATCGTGAATGCTATACCCTAACCCCTGATTGCCCATCTCCAGTCTTGCCGAAAGGCGTTCATGGCACCCACCCGTTCGACAAGTCTAATCGCCCGAGCGAACCGCCACCGGAGATAGCGGCGATGAGGCGTAAATAGCGCGTGGCTCTGAAAACGCTTCACAGCCCTAGACCATTGTTGGGGCTCAGCTCTCGCTTCCCAAATTTCCTTCTCCGTGTCCCATGACTGGCCATAGTCTCGGTTATGCCAGGCCGTGCAACAACTCTTCCGCGAGCCGTGCCAGATAGAATTGTCGGATCTCAGGAGGCAGTCGGTCGAAGCTTTTGCCTATCCGTGCCATGTCCTGCCTCCCCTTTTCGTACGCTGCTAGATCCCGATTCCCATACACGTCCCGCCCGGACGAGTACGCATTGTGCAGATCCCGAAAGAAGACGTTGATGGCAACGCTCATGTCTGTTGTAGGAGTCGCGGTATGGAACCACATGGCTGGCAAGAACAGGACGTCACCGGGGTTCAGCAACGCCTCGTGAGGGTGAGTCGACCCGAGTTGGTGCTTTTCCAGAGCGGAAAAGACGTCAAGACTCGAGCTTGACGCGCCAGGGGCGAACGCTAGGTGACTTACATCTGTCGGTGGGAAGAGGATCATCCGCTTTGACCCGCGGATTTGTGTATAAACGTTCGCCATGACCTGCGAAGAAAGGTTAGAAGCTGACGCACTTCAAAGCGCGAAACGGGAAAAGCTCACATCGTAGTGAAGCCACATGTTGACCCGGCCAGAAATCCTCAGCACTGAGCTGAAGAGACGTTCTCGAACATACTCCAGCTCGGTCGGAAGACAAAAGTCGTCCGCAAGCGAAGGAAAGTCTTCGTTGAAGTTGGCAGGGGTCTCGGAGGGCTTCTCTTCGGAGAGTGCCCGCAGGTAAAGTCTCTGACCTTCTTGGGCCTTATTCATGAAGTCCTCAAAGGTGTCAGTAACATAACGGAAGTTCTTCGCGTTGAAATCCATTTTGTCCGTGTCTGCCTGGCACTCATGAACGACCACCTACTCGCCTTAGTATTGCCACATTCTCTCAAGACAGATTTAGACCGACTCACCTTCTTGTCTCCCCCCAGACGCCGAACCATGTACTCTGGTGTCCATTTCTCTGTGCACTGACCCAGTCTCAGGCCCTCGATGACGACCGGCTTTCTCTCCTGGAGTAGCTCGAGAAAATCAGCCTCGGATTCCAAGCGCATCCGACGTATCCCGGTTAGAGTAGTTTGACTCTGAGATACAATGCGACTCAAGTTGTTGGCATTTTGGTGAGTTAGCGTTGGTGAAGCCAGATATCCAATGTCCACCGGCCTCCGTAGCAAGGACCACGGATGAGAGACTTCTCGCGACATCTCCGGGATCTCCGGGATGGCAGCGGTGTAGACACTGGCGTCCCAGAAGGTTCCCATGGAGAAGCATGTGGCACCTCCTCCAAAGATGATGAGACCAGCGGGAGAGTGAACAACTGAGCCCCCGATCATGAATGGCCACTTTTCAGCGTTCTCACCCAAAAGTGCTGAAAACACGGCGACTTGACCTCGCGAGAGTGAGACGAATGCGATATCTTGGCCTTGACAGGATGCGCCTTGCCCAACGCCGCCGCATACGATAGTGAAGGGGCCAACATTCACCGACTGCGCACCGAACACCGATAAAGCGGGAGACAAGCTTGCCATCTCCTCAATGGCCTCAAATGTCATCAAAGGCTAAGTTGGATTTAGTAACCGGGGTATTTAGAGCCAATACGGCCTTGAATGATGACTCGGAACGAACATACCTCAGCCTTTGCAACGTCAATAGACCATCGGTACCCTTTGGTACTGATTGTTCCATCACTAATTATCCCACCAGCCAACAGCCCATGAAATACGCCAGGGCTGACGGGTACGTCTGGCGAACCAATGGCAACGGCCCCGAACCTGGGTTCCGGTATAGTCCCAGACACATTCGCTCGAAGATATCCTTTGGCCGGGTGAAACAGGTAATAGTGAGGCGATATTTCAGCCGGTCCAGTTCTGCCTCCAAAAACTAGGGCAAGAGAGGAATGGGGGAGGTAAATCGTAGTATGCCGAAAGAGCGGTACTGGCAGCTCGAACGTCTTCTCCCAGCAGTTTGATTCTTTTTTGAAGAGCCAGGAATCCGAAAAGACATTCGTTGGGGATGCGCGTCCTCCGACAAGGAGAGTTCCATGGGCTCCAAGGTCAGTCAGGGTATGGCATAGTCTTGCTGATGGCCCAACGGGAGGCATGTCGAAAGGACGGCCAGTACCCTGAAGGCTGTATACATCACAAGACCCAAGCCTCCCATTTGCGCCTGTCCCCAGAGTGTGTACGGCAAATTGCTGCCCTTCTGGAGTCGTAGCCAACAAGGCTGCACCAAACCGGCGCTTCGGCGCACCCAGTGAACCCAGTGCTTGTATATCGATTTGTACAGTTTTCTGTACAACGAGTTCACGATCGTCGTTGCTAGAAGGCTGACGACTCCCAGGGTTTGCCACAGCATGCATCACAAAGTAGTGTCGCGCGAATAAGATGAATTCCTCCCATTCATCGAATGGTTCAACCTCGTCCAGCTTTATCCTTTCGGAAGAGCTGAGGAACTGCTCACTATTCCAGGCTTCCCAGAGATCCCAAAGTTCGACATGTTTCCAGCCTCGGTCCTGGAACCGGTATCGCTGGGTATCGAGAGTTGGATACTGATAGACTGATTTGAGTGACGTGTTGAGCTTGTTGAAATGACTCAACATTGTTTTGGCAAAAGGGTGGTCAGGGCCATTGGGCAGAATCTGCTCCAAAAGGCAGAATTCGGCTATAGGGCGTCAGCAGTCTTAATGGGAAATGAGTAGCATGGGTTGCGGGAGACAAACCTTGGCCGATCGAGCTTGCCCAGTGGATGAGAGCGTCGGCAGAAGTAGTGTCCATATAAGTCACAGAGACTTCAGCAACGAACAACACGGCGCAATCGGACAGAGGGAGGAACGATTCCAAACATTGACGGAGGGAATCAAGTTGGCGCAAGTCACAACCCAACTGGCAATACTTGTCACTACGGAGTAGCAGCAGGTCTGTCTCGTTTTCGCTGATGAAGGGGTCTTCGCCTAGCAGCTCTCTCAGTTGGGGCGTGCCAAGGACGATTGCCCGCTTCTTTCGCATCAAATCTGGATAGTCGATGTCAAGAAACACCGTGTTCTCGCAGTCAGCCGCATAGCGATGGTGGCATTGCCAGGGAAGAACATCGCTTTCGAGATATTCGCGTCAGCAGGGGATCAGGCATTGGAGGCTAAGACAACCTACCTCCCGCAGCCTAGGTTTACCACAACCTTTTTCCGGCCAGAGTGCGAGGACTTGAGGAACTGGCGGACGATAACATCGATAGCCCGGAGCCTCAACCAGTAGCCACGATTAATGAGCGGGGCTCTTCGTTGGGGTTTGGCGACGAAGTGGCGGAAGAAGTGATGCTCGCCGGGATAATAAAGTCGCTCGACGCTCCGCTTGGAGACTATGCTGCTGCTGTTCGTCTTTCATAATCTCAGCGGTCTAGTGGTTGTCCAGTTGGAAGTGAGAACTCACTCCCATGATGAGGTCGTCGAGCGTTTGCGTCTTAGTAGCCCGCGTGGGCAGCTGCTTTTTTGCCATTTTTGCGGCGATTCCTTCCGTGCCTTGACTGTGTCTTGTACAGGAAGTCTTTGCCAGAAACTGTGGCGAGCACGTAGGTGGTACTCGGACAAACGACGTTAGCACTTTTGAGGGTATGGTCGCTTGAGGTGAGAGGAGGCCTGTTTGAGGATCCAGGAAGTGCAAAGAATCAATGTCGTGCGACTTGATCCAGGGTGTGGAAGGTACTCCACCTGACTAGGTAGGTCGAACCTCCCGTTCTCGGGGAAGGAAGCGCACAATCGATTGCCATTTGTGAGAGATTCTCCTTGGGTCGGTAGCCTACCTACCGAGGTACGAAAAAAAAAATACACGTACGACTTGACTTTTAGCCCAAATACTTCCCTTTGATGTGTGCATTATCTGGCGTATGGCTAACGTATAGTTGAATCACATTGGAATCATCCGGAAGAAAGACATGAAAAATAAAGCATTTCGGTGAATGTATTACTAGAACGCCTTGATGGGAACGTAGAAGGCAATCGCCCTACCCTAGGTACCTAGGTAGTTAGTGCCTACCTTATCTGTGGATGACCAGGCGCTTCTTTCCTTCCTTTTTTTTCCCCCTCCCTGTTCACTCACTCCCGCCGCGGGTAAGGTAGTCGACTAACTGGGCAGGAAGTGACAGAAATCCTTGACGAGGCTGTCCACAGGTCGCATGGCGCCTTCCCCCTCCACCTCCACACCTCCGCCTCCACCCCACCAACTTTCTCCGGCCTCCGTCGCTCCGTCTGTTCTTGTCCCTGACCCAACTCAACACACGCACACTCTCTCACGGACACTTGGTGATCGCGGTTAGTCTCTTTGGTAACTACATCTCCTCACTAAGACTTATCGCCATCACTCCCCCGACTTTTTGTCGCCATTTCAGAACTCCATCGCCATTCCCGACGGGAGTCTTTGTCCATCCTCTCCACCGTGACGTAAGTCGCTGTTGGGAAGCGCCACGGGGCTATCTATTCCATCATAGCTTGCCCACCTCCCCCCCAGCCTCTCGATAGCAGCCTAGCCTCAGCAACACCTGGTCACTACCGATAACTCTTCCGGCCTCGAGGCCATGGTCCGCGTCTTTTGTTGACGCTTGCTGTTCGGTATCACTCCATCAACAACCAAGCTCTACGTCACACTGGCCAGAGCGAAGTCACCTCCAGCGAGCCTAGCCCAACCCTTGACATCGACTCGAGCCTACGACGTGTTGCCATCACCGATCGACCGATCCAGCATTCGCGGACCTGTATATATACTTCGACGAATTCCTAGTCTTTGGTGGGCAAACCTCACCAGCACACCACTTGGCAATGACTACCCCGGTGCTCAACTTCATCACCTTCAACCAAGACCACAGTTGTCTGGCTGTTGGTAGGTCCAGCCGCGTTTGGCGCTCCTCGCTCCTCGCTCCTCGAGCTAACTCGACATCTTCTCTTGTTCGATAGGCACCTCCAAAGGCTTTAGAATCTACCACACCGACCCGTTTTCAAAAATATTCAGTAGCGATGATGGCAATATCGCCATCATTGAGATGTTGTTCTCTACTTCCCTTGTCGCGCTGATCCTCTCCCCCCGTCATCTCATCATACAGAACACAAAGGTACGAAGCCTGGCCTCTCCAGGTATTGCGTGATGCGAAGCCAGATGCTTACAACCCAATAGAGAGCGTCCGTGATATGCGAACTCACCTTCCCCTCTGCTGTTTTGGCTGTTCGACTGAACCGGAAGCGTCTCGCCGTCGTCCTCGAGGAAGAAATCTACCTTTACGACATCGGCAACATGTCCCTCCTCCATGTCATCGCCACGTCCCCAAACCCCACCGCAATTTGCGCCCTATCGCCCTCGTCTGAGAACTGCTTCATAGCATATCCGCTGCCGAAGCCGCGCGAAGATACAGAATCCAGGCGACCCGCCCACGCCCCTCCGCAGTCAACATATATTGCTCCAACGTCGGGTGAAGTGCTGGTCTTCGACACTATTTCGTTAAAGGCGGTTAATGTAATCGAAGCTCATCGTTCGCCTTTGTCCTGTATCTGCCTCAACAACGACGGGACTCTCCTTGCTACAGCGAGTGAGACTGGAACCATCATCCGCGTATTCTCTACACCAAAGGGAGAGAAGCTCTACCAATTCCGACGGGGTACTTATCCATCTACCATTTATAGCATGTCTTTTAACCTAAGCTCAACCCTGCTCTGTGTTTCGTCGATATCAGACACTGTTCACATCTTTCGCCTCGGTGCGAACTCGGGAAGCGCAGTTGTGGGCAGCACTGCCATTGAATCTTCAACAGCTATACGGCAGGACCGTTGGTCGCGGACCCGAAACCACGAAGACCCGGAATCCCCGGGTAACAGCGTGGATTCCTCCAAGAATGAAATCGACTTGATAAGCCCTGGGAACGGCTCCAGCAGCAACAACGGCCATCGCAGGCAGAGCGGCTCATTTAGTAGCATGTGGCGACGGTCCTCCCAGATAATGGGACGCGGAGTTGTTGGCGCGGTGGGCTCCTATCTTCCACAGTCCGTCGCAGAGATGTGGGAGCCGACGAGAGACTTTGCCCACATTAAGATTCCGAAGTCTTCGGCGGCCTCGGCGGCCTCGCGACCACTAGGGGTTGGTCCTGGGGGCCCGCTGCGTAGCGTTGTGGCCATGAGCAGCAGCAGCCCTCAAGTGATGGTCGTCACAAGCGACGGCGGCTTCTACGTCTACAACATAGATATGGAGCAAGGGGGCGAAGGCTACTTGGTCAGGCAATTCTCGTAAGCTCCCTCCTAGCCTGGTCCTATTTTCCCATAACTCGGGCAGCCTTGGCTAACGTGATACACAGCGTCCTGGAAGGTGACGACAAGAGTGACGTCTAGGTGAACATTATTATGTCGGGCCCCCGGCCAAAAGATCTTGACGATGAAGCTTTGGACGTCTCTCAGTATCTTAGCCTGGAAAGTTCGGAAGATTCAGATTCGGATGAGTTCGTAGAGGCGACGGCAAGGGAATGAAGTGAGTGCGTTGATTCTCCAGGCGTTTTCCCTGTTTCTTTTCTCTTGACAGGACTTGTCAGTTTCTGGTTGACATGCTTTGGGAACGGAGGTGGGAAATATCTGTCTTCGTTAAATACCCTTTTTCGTTCTTACTATGCAACTACTGTTCTTTTCAGTTTGCGCTTGGGTTTTTTGTTCTGGGTATCATGGTTCATATAGCAGAGGAATGGGATTTCATGGAACGTCAACTGGGGGCGTTGGTTGACTCCTGCCTGCTGCCGATCTTGGGAGTCTTGGGAGTGAGTGACACGGTTTCGTTCGCTGAAATAAACGAATGGATGACTTAGTGGTAATATGGAAGAGAGTGGTAGCCATACATTACAGCTACGAATAATCAGAGTGTGATGAAGCATCCCACTCGATGAACCAATCTCATGGCTTTTCATGGTCATCATAATTCATCAACATTTGAGTCTTGATAACACAATGGCCTGGCCAAAAAGTAAGAGAAAGAAAAAGAAAAAGACAAGAAAAGATTGCCAACCAGGACGCCTTGTGCAAGTAGCAGAAAAAGTCCATCAGAGACTTTTAGCAGCCCAACCAAAATCCGATTCCGGAAACAAAAAGAGATAGAACACGCCTGCAATAACTTTCCCAATTTCTGGTCCTTTCCGATACCGGTCTGTTGTTCTTTCGTGTTCTTCGAAGGTGATGGACATGGCGACATTCGCACGACCATTGGGATCCAATGGCACTCCAGGTGCTTGCCTGGCTGGTTCCATGGTCGATACAAAGTAGGTATAACGAGTGGGCTTCTGTCCAAGTCTCCCTCGTCTTTCCAGATCTAGGGTTCTCTTAAAACAACCCTGAGCGCTCAACGTAGTAGAGAGAAAAAAAAGCAACGATGCATGTATCCAGTCTCTACCTCGAGTATGGTCGATTCATGAGGGCAATCTCTCTCGTGATTTCTCCCCATTCGAGGGTTCTCTTAATCTCGGCGTCGGGGTCACCGTCCTGCTGGAGGTGCTCCTCCCACTTGAGAAGTTCGTAGGCGAAGCGCAAGTGTGGTTGGATGATGACGTTGAGTCGACGGGCTCTGACAAAGCAGTATGCGTGAGGGAAGGACATGTTCATGGCTCGCATGACCTCGGCGATGCAGATTGTGGCGCTGCGAGAAACACCGACTCGGCAATGGACCAGAGTCGCGGTGCCGTTGCGTCTCCCTCGATCTGGACAATAGTTAGTCTTTTGTTCTTTTAGCGTTTCATAGACCAGGAAACACTTACCAATAAACTCGAGGCATCGAGTAAACTCATCTGTCAATGGATCTATCCCATTGTCCTGGACTCCTTGCACAACGCATACATTCTCCGAACCCCATTCTTCAAGATCCCCGTCTCGCCACATTGCTGTTTCGCCAACACTGAGAAGCTGAGTGATACCCATAGCTCGGAGGAGATCGGGGTTATTGGCATGTCCTAGGTTTCCAAGGTACATGTAATCCAGTACTCTGCTCGGGAACGACCCATCTAGGCTAGCGAACCAACTTGGCTCATCCCTGGTGAGAGTGGTAATTTCAGTCAGGCTCATTCCAGCGCAGACAGGTGACTCCCGCAGAAGCCGCGGGGTGATAGCCGTGAGAAGGGCTACATCAGTCGGATAGGCGAAGAAGTTGCGTTTCTTCTCGGTGTGAAGCTGGAGCCAGGCATCCGGTACTGGCCGACCAGTGCTATAGCTAAAGTAGGCGATACCTAGCATGGTTGATTCCGTATAGCCATCCGCACAATGAAGCAGAATCTTTCGTGGCCGAACCTCGAAAGTCGGGGGTTGCTCAATATACATTGGTGAATCCCCCTCGTGGTCAGTTTCCCGCACATCAAACTCCGGCTCAGGATAAGAACCATGAGAAAGGTGATACAGCCACTTGCAGGTTTCGAGAATTCCGTCCGCCTCAGAATGAGACCAGGTTGGAGGAAGGATGCTGCCCGATGAGGGGAAGTCGAGGAACCGCTGCTTGCCGTCTTCGTCGGGGGTCTCGGCGATGAGCTGCAAGCCCAGGGGATTGAGTCGTCCCAAATCGCTGCATTCAATCAGAATATCGAAGCGACGCTCCTCGGGGCTCCCCGGTTCCGGAGTAGGGCCCATAAAGATGTTCTTCGAAATCTCGGAGGCTTCAGTCATTTCCCACATCTCGCGTCGTTCCTGGCTGAAAAAGTCGAGGACATTTCCGGTAAGATGGCCCGCGGCATCAACAGAAACCACTCTAGCATGACTCTCTTCGAAGTTTTTGAATGGGCTCGTGCAGACAAAGGTGTTGTATTCGGAGTCACATGTGTTCTCGGAATCGTGCTTCTCGCGGTAATGTTGTTGTGCAGCGGCCATGTCCCATGCGACTTTGTGGACATTGGCTACATCTTGGCCGTAGACGATAATATCTGAGATAATGGCTGTTTTGGCCGTCTGAATCTGGAAGTTTCGGACAGAGAAGCCTTCACGAGGGTCAGCCTCGATGAACTCGGGGGTATTGAGTGGTTGCAGTATCTCGTCCGGAGCAACAGCGCCCTTGAGGCGGCCACAGCTCAAATCGCCATCCGCCTTGACAACAATGAGGGACTTCAGACAAGAGGGGGTTCTTCTATGAGCCCGTCGTCTTGCGCCAAAGAATGCCTGTTGAACTTGGTTCTGGGGGTGGAGGCCATGCATCCAGGGAAACACAAGAGAAGGGTCTGGTAGCGGTTGGCGCGAGACAACGTCCAAGGCCTCAGCAACTTGGGTTGCGTCCAACTCAAAAATAGAGAGTGCCCCGGAGTCGATCCGAGTGAAGTCATCAAGGGGATATAGGGCTGAGCTTTGCCGTAGACGATCCTGGCTTCTAGGAGAGGGTGGCGATGGCGGCGGGGTATTGGGCTCATCTGGGGGAGCGGGCCCAGTGGGACAGATGGGGATATGCTTATTCGGGACGGGAACGGAGCATGGGGGAGTTGTAGAGCCGGTGTTGACAGTCTCGAGAGAGAGGGGCGGAGTGATGGTTGAGGAAGGACGGTGAGGTGGAATAGGTCGAGGAAGGGCAATGGTAGCCATTTTAGCGGACGCGAGAAGAGGAGCGAACAACGGGATTATATTCAATCAGGCTGCAAGGCATGAAGGTGGGGGAAAGATGATGAACGATGCTATACGGGAGCAAGTTCCGATTCAGGTCAAACAGCCACTGGGATCGAAATACCCGTTCTCAATCGGCGAGATGCTGAATGAGTGAGGATTAGGATATCAAGCTGCGGTCAGGAGAACAGGCAAGATGGACGCACACAGCTTCAGGATTTGCTGAAGACAGGGTCTTGTTGCACATGCCTGAACCAAAAGAGACCCAAGGAAGCACAAGGAACCAGCGACAAGGCCAGTTGATGGATGGATGGAATGAGGAGCAAGACGAAAGGGAGAATGGAGGTAGATGGGAGATTCCAGCGACAAGGGGGTGGGGGGGGTGTCGGGATTGGAGAGCGAAAGCTGGATTCCGTGGTCGGTCGAAGCCAGATATGTATGTGTCTTTGCTAGGAGATGTCGTCTTGCGGCAAACGACGACACGAGCGACTTGGAGTTTTTGAGTCGATGGTGAGTTGGGATCGAGGAGTTGGGAGCTCGGAAGGGTGAAGGTGTTGAAACCGTGACGAGCGCAACCTGGTAAGAGAAAGCGATAGCCCAGTCCGTAGGAATGAGATATGAGATGCCAACAACACAATGCTCAGTCAAAAAGCAATCCAAAGACGAGAATGATGCGGCGGTTGTGCGATGACGGGTTGATCAGCTGGCCAAACGTTGCGAGATGCAGAACGTTGCCGGCGCAATGGGTTCAACAAGAGTCACACGAGTAAAAACGAGAAGAAAGGCCGGGAGAAAAAAAGAAAATAAAAGAAATAGAATCAACGGCTCTTGAGAGGAGAAAGACGAGAAAAGAGTAGTGCAGATAAGGTCGAGGTCGAAGTCGAGGTCAGGGACGAAGATACAAGAAGAGGGGAAACCGGATCAAACGGTCGGGGGTCGGCAACGGTGGTGTTTTGGATTCGTTTTTCGGTCCTCCGTCTCGTCCTTGTTTGGCTTGGTATGTCATGTACTTTGTATGCTGTTGGTTGGGCGTGCGCGCGCATTCGCGATGGGATGGAGGGAGGGAGGGGGAGAGGAGGGG
>JABFFI010001032.1:0-12531 GCA_013623725.1 Fusarium robinianum | reverse complement strand
GGGGGGAAGTTGTTTGATGGTGGATGATGGATGGAGGACAAGAGATGGCGAATTTCTGTTGATAAGACGGACCCAAAGCCACGCTCGTATGGTAGCCACGAATTCGTACAGTGCAGCAGATACTTTTGTAAATGCAGGATACGCGCAGCAAAAGAAAGATGGCAGCCAGAGAAGAGGGAGAGGGATTCGACCATTTGACTGGGCAGATGTCGACAACAGGATGGATCATCGAAGCATGCAAATGCGGTGATAGCGACTGACCAGTGATCGGAGGGCAACCCCCGGATAGTGGCTGATGACGGAGGGCACGGGCCAATAGGGCGAGGCGGGCGATGATGGTAAAGCGGGGAAGAGGCGCTAAGGGGGACACGCCGTTGGTCGGAGGCTGCACCATGACCGGGGGGACACCGGCCGTGGATGCGCTAGTGTGAGACGATACTGTGTTAGATGCACTGTGGAGTGGTCAGAAGGCAGGAGGAGAGATACCACCTCCCGGGACCTGTACCTTCTTCCAAGGTTGGTATCGAGTATACGAAGTAGATAGGTACCTACTACCTACCTACGCGTGATGAATTTATTACTCAGGACATACCTACCTACCTACCTACCTATCTCAACACACACAGACACAAAGAAAAACATTCCCACCCTTTCTCCTGCGTCAATCAAAAACTACAACGAAGAGAGTGAGGTGACATGAGACCAGGAGTGAGGTGAGGTGAGGTGAGGTTGAGCTGCTCACGGATCAAAGTCAAGACAAAGCCGGTGCATTAGCGCCTCCGCTATGGGGCCCTGCATGCTGGTTACCCCCACCCGGCGACTAGACACCAAACAGAAGCAACTCCAGTGATGTGGACATTACGGAAGTGCCTGCTCTTCAGTGCCAGTATGTTCCTATGCAGCGCTGTCGGAGGATAAGCCTCAACTTGACTTTTGTAACCCAGAGGTTGTCGACCCTGCATCATCCATCAAGACCGTTTCCCTAGTTCCAGATAAACAGGAATAGACAACTATTCTTCCCCTCGCAAGCATCTTTCCGACCCGAACTATCCATGTACGGATGTCGACATCCGGGATAATATCTACCTACGTATAGGTACCCAGTGAGTCGAGCAACGCGCACCTCTTCATGCAAGGACCCCGACCTCCCGTTGTCACAAGGCCCAACTACATGACTATCAGCTGCCACCAACAAGCGCGATGCTCCACCAAATCAGCAGCCTCAGCTTGAATTGGATAGACAGCGACAGCTTCAATAGGTATTAGCGCCTGGATGTGCCGGCATATCCCCTAGCTATCTACAGCTTAGCATGCTCGGCTTCTGAGGAGGTTTCTTTCCCGAGACGGTATCAACAGCAATCCTCTAGTGCCCAAGTAATATCTGCATATGTATGATTACAAACGGCTACCTACCTATCGGAGAAGCTTGCTAGCGCTCCCCTCCCCGTGATATCAGACATTTGTCTGCCGTTGAGCAATGGCACATCTCGGCGACCACGGAGTCCATTGCCGGTTCTTCGCACAAACAGCCCGTAGCTACCTAAGTACTTGCGTATCACCCAACATCCTTTCACGATAGGCCCCCCCACCACCACAATCCTGGGGACGCCCGCAGGACCTAGATCTCGGATCTCGCTATCTTCGCTCGGATCTGGGCATTTCCCAAGTTGTCCATGGTCAAGGCACGACCTCGGTCCCTGGCCTTGTAATTGAACTCCGCCCCAGATCTACCTAAATTGTTAGTACTGGGAATACCCAACAGGAGGATTCCCACTTCGAGCGAGACCTTCGACGTACACAACCAAGTTCCAGTTTGCCCAGTGTCAACCCACCAACCCAACCCCGCTTTCGAGGTACCCGCACGGGCCATCGAGGACCCGGTTGACTCAGCACACCGCTCACCTGCAGCGGTCTCTCACCGCTCACCGAGGTCTTGGCTGGAAACCGTCAAATCTCGCATCCTCTCTACCCACGTGACTTCGCGACGCCTCGCTTTTGTCATCAAAGCCTGCACGTCACGGCTCACGTCTCCCTGCCTCCCGTATGACCCGCCTTTCTTCCTCCATATTGCAACATTTCGCCGAGGGCTTGCCCCGGTGCTTGTTCATCGAGACACCATGAAGTTTAACATCGAGTACGATTCCTTCTCCCGACTGCTTCTCCGTTTTCTGAATCTCATCACTCACCACCATTTTTCAGTGACCTGCCGGTGCTCTTCCCGTACCCAAGGATATATCCAGGTATGCTACGCCTACGAGTCTAGTCCGCTTTCAGCACGACCACCACTAATCGACCACCCTTGTGTCTTGTAGAGCAATATGCGTGAGTTCTCCCTGGGTTGTAGATCTCGTTCTCATGGACTGACGGTTTCTTTTGACCTCCCACAGATACATGTGCGATCTCAAGAGTATGCAACCTCCACGCGACCTCTCCCTCCCCCCTCCAAGCCCGTCAACTAACCCTTGACCTCTATCACTAGAAACCCTCGATGCAGGTGGTCACTGCGTCCTGGAGATGCCTTCGGGCACCGGAAAGACCGTGTCTTTGTTGTCGCTGATCGTTGCATATCAGCAACACATGCCAGAGAAGCGCAAGCTAGTCTATTGCTCTCGTATGTTCTTCTGTAACTCGATTCATCCGTAATTCTCACAGCCTCCATCAGGTACCATGTCCGAGATCGAAAAGGCCCTGGTTGAGTTACAGTCTCTCATGAAGTATCGAGCTGAGCAGCTAGGATACGAGGAGGAGTTCCGTGGCCTTGGCTTAACCAGTCGAAAGAATCTGTGTCTGCATCCTTCAGTCAAGCGAGAGAAGAGTGGCGCCGTCGTCGATGCTCGTTGCAGAGGTCTCACAGCCGGCTTCGTCAAGGAGAAGAAAGAGCGAGGCGAGAGCGTGGACCTCTGCGTCTATCACGACGTATGTCAGCCATTTCCTGGGTGGTTTACTTAAGATGTGTTGCTAAACCCTCACACAGAACCTCGATCTCCTTGAGCCACATAATCTCATTCCAAATGGCGTCTGGTCCTTTGACGACATCATTCGATATGGCGAGGAGCATAAGCAGTGCCCTTACTTTACAGCACGGCGCATGGTGAGTAGCAAGGAACTTGAAGGGGCCGAAATGTGATCCCAGTACTGAACTTCAGCTATAGATGGAATACTGCAATGTTGTCATCTTCTCCTACCACTATCTCCTCGACCCCAAAATCGCCGAACGAGTCTCGCGAGACTTCTCCAAGGACTGCATTGTTGTCTTTGACGAAGCCCACAACATCGACAACGTATGTATCGAGGCTCTAAGCACCGACATCACCGAGGATTCTCTCCGCAAAGCCACCCGCGGCGCCCAAAACCTCGAGAACAAGATCACGCAGATGCGTGATACAGATCAGGAGCAGTTGCAGAATGAGTACCAGAAGCTTGTCCAAGGACTCCGTGACACCGACGAAGCTCGTCAGGAAGATGCCTTCATGGCCAATCCCGGTAAATGCATCTTGATAGAATGAATACGGGACAAACTGTGCTAACGAGTTCCAGCCCTTCCCGAAGACCTACTCAGAGAAGCCGTTCCAGGAAACATTCGAAGAGCAGAGCATTTCATTGCCTTCCTAAAACGATTCATCGAGTATCTCAAGGTACCTCATCCCATGTTGCGGCGCCAAATATGGCCCCGATGCTGACATGGGAACAGACTCGAATGAAAGTCCGCCAAGTCATTTCAGAGACACCACCGTCGTTCCTCGCTCATCTGAGAGAACACACCTTTATCGAGAAGAAGCCTCTTCGGTTCTGCGCCGAACGACTAACCTCACTTGTGAGAACTCTAGAACTCACAAACATCGAGGACTATCAACCTCTTCAAGAAGTCGCAACATTTGCAACACTTGTGGCGACTTATGAGAAAGGATTCCTCCTCATTCTCGAACCTTACGAATCAGACACCGCCGAGGTACCTAACCCGATACTTCACTTCACATGCCTAGATGCTGCAATCGCCATCCGTCCCGTTTTCGACCGCTTTTACTCAGTCATCATCACATCTGGTACCATCTCACCTCTCGAAATCTACCCAAAGATGCTCGATTTCCCCACCGTCATCCAGGAGTCGTACAGCATGACCTTGGCTCGACGCTCGTTCTTGCCCATGATCGTCACCAGAGGCAGTGATCAGTCTTCGGTTTCTACCAGTTTCCAAGTCCGAAACGAACCCAGCGTGGTCAGAAACTATGGAAACTTGTTGACCGAGTTTGCTAAGATCACTCCTGACGGCATGGTTGTCTTCTTCCCCTCGTATCTCTATATGGAGTCTATCATCAGTATGTGGCAAGGAATGGGTGTCCTTGACGAGGTCTGGAAGTACAAACTTATCCTTGTCGAAACACCCGATGCGCAAGAAACCTCCTTGGCCTTGGAGACATACCGCACGGCGTGCTGCAACGGAAGAGGAGCCGTCCTCCTTTGCGTCGCGCGAGGAAAAGTGTCAGAGGGCATCGATTTCGACCACCAGTACGGCCGGACCGTGCTCTGCATCGGCGTCCCCTTCCAGTACACCGAATCCCGCATCCTCAAGGCCCGCCTCGAGTTCCTCCGCGAGACCTACCGCATCAAGGAGAACGACTTCCTCTCCTTCGACGCCATGCGTCACGCCGCGCAATGCCTGGGTCGAGTCTTGCGTGGTAAGGACGATTATGGCATCATGGTCCTCGCCGATCGCCGTTTCCAGAAGAAGCGCGCTCAGCTCCCCAAGTGGATCAACCAGGGCCTCCAGGAGGCGGACGTCAACCTGAGCACCGACATGGCTGTTAGCAGCGCTCGGAAGTTCCTGCGGACCATGGCCCAGCCGTTCAAGGCCAAGGATCAGGAGGGGATTAGTACGTGGGGGTACAGGGATCTGATGGAGCATAAGAAACAGATGGACCTTGACCGCATCAAGGAGCTGGAGGAGGCAGCGAAGAATCCGCAGCTGACCGCTCCAGTTGATGAGTTTGGGTATGATGACGAGGTAGACCGGGACATGATGGAGTTGGATGGGTTCTGAAGTTCTCGCGAGCTTGCTTGCCTTGCCGCCCTGGGATAGAAACAAAACAAGATTGGACGCCGGAATGGGAGGAAGGGAATCATGTACAATTGTACCACCAACATAGGATCCGGCCAGTATTTTGGCATTCCACTAATACCCATATTACCATCTATGAGCCCTTCTCACCCACTTGCCAAGTGAGTTGTAATTCCAGAACCAGAAAACCAGACAAGGACAACAAAAAGAAACCCTCGGCACATGTGCCACAAACTCCCGCGATGACTGTCCAGCCGATATTCCATCACGCCATGCCAAGTAACCCATAAGGGAGGGGGATATCAACTCTATCAAAACATCAAAACTCCCAGAAACCCAAACCGCAAATTTCCCCAAACCAACCCAAAGGAGAACCTCGTCTACACCAACAACTTCCTCGCCGCCTTCACCACCCTCAGCGCCGGCAGCGTATGCGCCCTCCCCGGCCTCCTCCCAATCTCAATACACAGCATACGAATGAAATCCAGATTCGTCCAATAGCTCGTATGCGCGCTCAACATGTTCAAGTACTGGATCTCCAGGGGTCCACCTCCAGACCGCAAATACCAATCAATCTGCCCATTGTCATTGAGCAAAAACGCCTTCTTCTCCGCGACCTCCTCGCGCGTAAAGTCATGCACCTCGAGCTCGAGCTGAGAGGGAAGCCGCGCGGCAGAGGGCCTGTTGTCAGGCTCGGGGGCTAGGGGGTCCGCGGCAGGGGCCATCCCGGGGACGACGTTGCGCATGGCGGCGCCGACGGATTTCCACAGCGAGCCGGCGATGCTGGGGACGTAGGCGGGCTTGAGGCTCGAAGCGTAGATGGGGTCGACGGCGCCGTTGAGAAGGTAGGCGATGGGGTCTTCCTTGGCGAGGATGTTGTAGATGTTGTCGACTGCCAGACAGCCGTAGGTGCCGGCTTCGCCTACGATGTCACTGGCGATGATGTCGCTTGAATCAGCGCCAGGCTTCATGCGGCCGTGGCGAGGCATGAGGGTTCCTCGCTCCAGCAGGAGGAAGAAACCTGCGGGACTGCCTGCTAGAAACAGATTCTTTGTGTCGAACTCGAAGAACCGCGACTCGGGTTCCTTGAGAGACAAGTCGATCTTGGGGACCTCGGTCGGCTGGTGCGATAGAATCTCGAGAGCCATCGCACTCCCCAACGAGTGGCCGATGAGATGGACGCGACCATTCTCCGCAAAGCCTGGATTGTTCCGACACCAAAGACGATAGACCCGGTTGGCTTCGGTCACCAAGGCCTTGATCATCTTGCCCTTGTGTTGGGACATGTAGAACGGGATATCAAACATGACGTCCGAGATCATACTACGGACAGCAGGAATGGTATCAGGTTCAATGTCTTTGAGTCCAAATCCCTCAGGCGTATACTCGGCCTTGTCTTCCTCCCTCATCGGTCCACCGTCTTCGAATGACAGGCCCATCCTCCAGTTCAGGGGCAGGATCATAAGGCCATTCTGATCCTCACGAAGCACCTGCTGGACGATAGGAGTCTGAAGCTCCATATTGACGGCGCGTCGGAACCCATTGATCGCGTGGGTGAAATGAAAACTCTCGACTCTCTCTGCGAACTTCTGGCCGATCCCATGAGCCACGAGAACGAGATCGGTTACCTGGCCTCGCTCCTTTTCAGCCTGACAGGCAGAGCACACGTCTTGGCCACTGCCCTCGTGGGACTCGTGAGCCGCAGACACGCCTGGTTTATTCGGCACCTGACTCTTGTGGTGAAGCCGTTCCCAAGTCGTCCTGTCGAACCCTCTCACAACGGGGACTCCGATAGTCACACCTTTCATGATCTTCAGAACAGGCCGTCTTCCATAGTACGCCGATGGCTTCAAACTGGGCTTCAAGAGAAACGCCTCGGTCGAATTCTTGTAGATGGCGTGATAGTTCGAGAACGGCTGAATGGTGCTCTGCACATCTCCCGAGGCCCTCTTCTCTGCAAGCGCGGACTCGATCGATCCTTCGGCGGCCGCCTCTCCTCTAACACAGCGAGCAGCACAGAACGGATCTGATGAGATAGCCGGTTCAACCAAATCTTGGCCGTCGGCAGAGGTGAGATCGAGCTCTTTAGGCCAGAGTCTATGTGAGACTTTCTCTTCGCCCAACGGCCCTACATCGATGGCACATCTGAGTTCGTCGCTCCAAGTCTCCGTCCACGGCCGGAGCTCATGGTATCCAGCTTCCAGCTGGTTCGCCACAGCTGATGGTATGGGTAACATTGTGTCCCTAGAGAATGTCAGTCGAGGCCTCGTTGGAGTTTCAGCCACAGGGTACGAACCGATAAAACCAAGTCGCCCTCGTCACAACAGCAACATCATTCACAGGAGACCAATAGATTGGCTTCATCTGAAGCATTGGCAAAGATACCATGTGAAGTCTTGACACTCCAACAGCAACCTCGGCAATCTTGGGTCTATGTCCTTCTTTCGCCAGCCTTTCTGCCTGTTCAGAGAGTCGAGATCCCTCTTCCCCATTGGTTACAGGAGTCTCACGTCGGCCATCTGGCCGAGCCATCTCTTGTACGGGCCCGTCTAGTTGCGGAAAGGGGGTAGAGGATGGCTCTGGCAGCGTTTCAGGACTCCCGACTCGTACAAAAGGCTTCCCGGAAATACCGTCATCAGCTGTCGGGGGACGAGCCAGCGCTGGGCTACCAACGGATGTCTGGGGAGATTGGGACACTATGGAGGCAGCAGCCTTTCCTTCTTTTGAGCCAGCTCGCGATCGATTCGTAATGTTTCGGGCATCGCCTGTCTTGGTGAGGCGAGTAATCAGAAACGGGCTAGGGTTCGCGGTAGAACCTGTTCCTGGACGGCTGAGGGAAGCATCGGCACTGGATGGCCGGGCATCAGGACCAGAGCTTGCCTCCTCCTTCTTCCGGTCCAATACGAGAACAACTTGATGCACTACGTCATCAAGACCGAGAGCGGGTATTCGCTTCCTCAGCAGAGAGCAGAACGACGCCTCGAGCTCTTCGGACACGTCGGACGCCAATTCAGAGCAACAGGCTGGTATGGGGCTCGACGGGAGGATGTTGCTGGAGGGTACTGAAGGGTCCTGAGGTTGGAGTACGCTGCGGTGCCTATCCCAGTGCTTCGATGCAACACTTTGGACAATCGAATTCAACTTTGCCGCGTCCAGCTGGCTCAAGGTACGGTCCCGCTTTTGGCTCTTCAATGCATCATCGTGGGTTCGTCGATCGTTCTCGGATATGAGGCTCAGCCAAGCTTTTTCGAGGGCATTGTTGTCGCCGCGTGCAAAGGGGCGTAATTGGCCCTTGCTGGACTTTGCATCTGAACTGATGGTTGAGGATGTCGAAAGAGGGTCGTCGATGGGGATAATGGACGAGTAGAAGAACTGGGCTTCGACGGGGGGCATGGCATCCTCTCGTTGGACTCTGGCAACGGGAGCCAAGCGGCACTTGGCCCCATAAGTATGATCGCGGCTTTCCATGACTTCCGGAGGTGGCTGTAGGCTAGGACAATGATCTTCGAGATGCAGTTGACGCTTAGAACGTCTTCCTGGTCAGGTCGGGCCTCGGGGGGCGGTAGTTGACGAGGAGAATATCGGCTGGGCCATAAGATTTAAAGACTCGGCGGCTATTACGTCCACGGAGTCGACAACGCAAGTAAGTAAGAAAGAAAAGGTAAAAGTCGAGGCTGAGAGGCTGAGACGCGCCCCAGGACGGGAGTCAACGGGAGCCTACCGACATGGAGGTGGTTCACCGACCTTGGCCTGCTTCAGTGATGACGTGGGGAATTTGCACAAAAGCAGCTTCGCAGCCTGCTTTTAAAATGTGGGTCACAAGGCAGCGCTTTCTCTCCCCAGACTCGGGACTTTGGCCAGATAAGGGAATAGTGTGTGTTTAAACTCAGAGACACGATACTTGGAGGGTACCCGTGTTTCCACAGTAACTCCGAGCAACCAACTGTCTCTTCATGTTGTCTTGTGCGTGCTAATTTCCTACAAACCACCCGCCCTAGTCCATTTTGGTTCTCAGCCAACCCACCATCACATGCATTCCGCCCTGCTGCCACGTTCATGGCTGACAAACACTGACTATTCTAGGTTGCCTTCTAGGTACCTACCTACCTAGTAGTCAGTTGTATGGAGCTGTAAAGAGGTAGGCACTTGTAGGTACCTTAGGTATGGGGTATAACACTCTGCAGATTTGACTCCATTCGCTGCTGCTGCAAAAGAATACTATCTACGACTACCACCGCATAAAACACACTTCTTCCAACAATACCAATCACATCAACTCAAACACAAGGGGTCGTTGCATGGGCCAACATCACAGTGACACAGTGCTCGCACCTCATTTCCTCGGCCAAGGTTCGCCTTCTTCGGAAATCTAATTTCCCGCATCTGCCGATTCCTCCAGGACATTGGTCCACGACGAGTTCTATCCTCGGCGATCTTCGAGACAATCTATCTCTTCACCACCACCCCCTCCTTAAACTGTCACTCCACAGTCCTGTCCCGCAAAATACCTAGTACATGCGTACATCCCACTCGGGCATCGTGGGGCTCGTGTTGATGAAGCACAGTCTGACCTCTTTCATCAAACTCGCCCCAGAATCGCTCGCCCTCCCTACCCCGACCTGCCCTGTCGGTCTCACAATGCATTTTAGAATTCGCCACCCTCCACGAGAGCCTCAGCTCAGATTTCGGGGCGGTTCGATCAACATCATTTAGGCACCAACAGGGGTAAAAGGCCGGCGAATGTCCTCAAATCAGCAACTTCTTGTTGCTTCGTAATACTGTCTTGTCTCACAGTAAGTTCTCTGGCCCCGTACCATATGTGAGGTGCAAATTGTTGGCCAGGGGTCCGTGGACAGACCCCGACCCAAAGCCCAATGGCGATAGAAACCAATGTTTAGCTCTAGAAGAAAGGCGGTGAAGAAACTTGTTGCAATTGCGAGCTAGACCGATGCGTAGACTCCATAGTCTATGTTGCCTCGGCCAAAGTTGTCACAACATAGCTGAGTATTGCGTCCAGAATGCTCAGTCAGGTCCATGCCCAACCGGCCTTCCGTTCTTCCCCACTGAGGTATAGCAGGCGGCTCTCGCGGCGACCGGATAGCACTGGGCGATATGATGGCGTCGGGTGAGCTGCGTTCTTCGAGCTTGGCGTGCTTTCCCCTGATCAGTATCACAGGGCCAGTGAGATCAATAGTCTGTCAACACAAGAGCCGGGTTTCACTCATGAGTCCAACATCTAGTGAGTATACAACCCTGAGGTGAGTCAGTGATTTCACTCTCCATAATCGCTGTACAATTTACCATTGAAAGCATTTTCGTAGAAGCCAGCGTGCTGGAGGATCGGTCGAGGGTCGAGCGGGGCCCTAGGTCCTCCAGTCACACCCGCTGGTGAGGAACTTGGGGATATCGCAGTTGCGAGAGGTAGTTGGAGATGATGCCCGCGGAGTAGACTATACCATTCCGCGAGGCCCCGAGTCCGAAGGTCCTTGTTGATTCACGAGATCCATGCCCGGATAATCCGCACCCTGAAGGTTGAGCGTGCCGATATCGAATCTTTTGGAGCATCCATCTTCCATATGCCTATGCCCACCAACGACGTAAGCATATACGCTTTCCAGGACAGAAAAAAAGGCCCCAGAACTTACCTCCTCAGGGTGTCCTTGCGAGCAAAGAGTCGCCCGCAGTAGTCGCATTTATGGTTGCGCTCCTTCATGTGCACGCTCTGGTGATGTCGTTGGAGATCGGTCTTGCGAACGAACTTTTTGGTACAGCCATCCACAGGACAGGGGAATGGGTACTCGCGCTTCTCGTCGTGGGTTTCCAGATGAGACTTGTAGTTGTAACTCCGGCTGAAGAACTTCCCGCATCCCTTTACCTCACATTGAAAGTTGGCTTCCTCTTTCGTTGTGTGCTTTCTCGGTGGTCTTCGTGTCTTGCTTCCGCTTGCCTTGATCGGCCGGCCATCCCGACCCAGCGCTGGTGCTTGCGCCTGTGAATTTGCGTAGTACTGAGAGGCGTCGTAGTCCTGTTTACCCCACGCCTGCGCGCCATTGTCGCTCATGTCGGAATGAATGCTAGGGGCAAAGGGGTTCCCATCGGGGGTGTATGCTGCACTCGAAGGGCCGGGAGCCGAGTACTGATGCGATCCAAAGCCTGGGTCATAAGGAGAGCCCCTCGAGGGAGGCGGATCTTGAACATACCCAAATGGCGCTCGCGCTGTGATCGGTGGTGCCCTGGGAGAAGTGACTCCATGTTGTGAGAACGAAGGGTTGTGAACGGGGTGGCCTCGGGCGTTCTGCATGTAAGGATCATGACCGCCGTAGGAGGCTGGCATGCAATGGTCGTACGCAGCGAATGAGTCGTAATCGGCGGATAGGACATCAGAGCCAGTGTAAGGAGCCGACGTGGTCGCCGCCACCATGTCGTCCGAAGTCGCCCAGGCAGAATGATCCATAGGTGCTGATGAAATGCGACCTGCCCAGGATCTGGGAGACCGTTTCGTTAAGAAGAAGAGCGGGATGTAATCGAGAGGTGGGTGTCTGGTTAGCTGTTGCCGCCACACAAACTGGGGACGACGCGAGTAACTAGCGGCGGGGTCTGGCAGGAGACGGAGAATTCAGATGTTGATGAAGACGACTTATGATATCGATGAGGTCGTGATATCAGGGATGCAGTTGGTGAAGGAGGCATAGGATACATGTCCCAGTAGTTCTGTGGCGTGCAAGCTGCTGCGCGAGGCGGCGAGGGTCCAAAACTTGCAGAGCCATACAACACCCAAGGGAAGAACAGGACCAAAAAGGTCGTCCAACTACAAGGCCGAGGGATGTTTCATTGGCGAGCTGCTTGCTCATGGGATCACAGCCTCGGGGGAGGGTGCGAATAATTAATCCAAAATGACCAGGGGGTTCATAGAGTGCAGTGCAAGCAAGAGAAGAAGCAATATGGAGAGAAGGGAGAGAGAAAGGGCCAGCCGAAGGAAGTGATTTACAAAGCACAGTTAACGGCGGAGCATTCCGTTTGACGAAGTCACCGTCGATGAATTAAACGTGAACGAGGGTGGGCGAAGGATCAGGCTCCGCCAACATGGGGCATAAGAAACAGGCAAGACGATGGGGAGACGGTTTTGGAGTTCGCAGACAGCAGAGCCAGTGAGGAGGTGTCAAGAGGCGGATGACGGGGCCGGGGATGAGAGCGAAATGAAGGCCGGGCAAGGGGTTTCGTTCGCCAACCATGGGGCTGGGCCATCTTGGGCTTTGACTTGACAGATCTCAAGGTGGGTTGAGGGAGATAACGGCGTTGCCAGGACCGTTTCTTGTCACTCGTTAAAGCCCGGTTCGCCTGGGGTGCGCCAACTCGGCAGGGTCCCTGCTTGGAAGCCTGAGCGCCTGTGCGGGTTATAGTAGGGCGGCCAACCAACTTTTTGGTGTGAGACAAGGTGAGGGAGGGCCGTGTCCCGTGAAGGGGAGGGAGAGGAG
>JABFFI010001031.1:0-45605 GCA_013623725.1 Fusarium robinianum | reverse complement strand
ACCTTGCATGGTTGCCTTGGGGTAAGACGCCCGGTAGACGTTTCGGATCTAAGGTGTGGCATTGTTTGATGATGACGCGTGGATTAGGGGCTTGGAAGGCCTCGAATGTGAGTTGGTTGTAAGACCGTACGTAGCCTTGTGGGTTTGACAGGTTGGTACTACTCATGACGCCAGGAGTTGAGTTGAGGCCAGGTTAGATTTTGGTGATACTGCCTCGTTGGCCAGCCAAAAAAAAAAAAAAAAAGGCAGCTGACCCAGGTAGCTTCGCATTGCTGTAAGATCAAACAACATCTGACACTTGTTCTCAACATATTCGAGAAGGCTGCCTAGTTTGGCGCCCCAGACCTTCGTACCGCATCGAATAGCATCATAGACCAGGACTCATTATCGTCCAAAGGATCGGGGCATCCCCAGCCCTCTGAATGGACAGCCACACCGAGAAGGAGGATGTGCCCCTGAGCGCATCCACACACGAGGTTTCCGCCTTAGCTGAAGACCTGAGAAGCCTACCCGGGACCCAGACCGCCAGGCAGAAAGATGTAGGCAACCATCCGTCCAGTTGTAAGCGTAGGGAATGTTATGGAATTAGAATCAATGCATGAAATCTTATTTCCACCATTCCAACAAGGCAGCCGCATGCAACGCACATGGGATCTGGGAATTTAGCTCGCTGTCAGACCGGAGAAAAAAAGAACGTGGTTTCCGTTCGCTCCGGACGGGGGGAGGGGGTGGTTGAGCTATGGTGAAGAAGGGAACTTCCGTGTAGACGGCGTAATCGTACATGACAAAGACAGAGATCACGACACACACCGACGATGCCGGCGAAGGCTTATCGGAATGTGGGGGGGGGGGAACCCTCGGTGTTGAATCACACGGGGCTCGACGAGAGTGAGCGATGAGAACTGTAACGATGCTCGTGATGATTATCCAGCAGCTAGTTAGTGGGTATGGCCTCGAGGCCCATGATGAACAGGGTGGATGTCTCGAAATGCGTCATCTTCCCCCCCTCAGCCATCCAGGCTATCGTGTCGCAGGAAGGCGGTGCAACGATGAACGATTCCATCACCTTCGCCGGCCCCAGAAGGCACCCGGTTCACAGGAGCACCGTGATTGGGGACCAGCCTGAGTTGGAAGCCCGAGATTGTCCAGGGTAGCTTGGGCACTGGGGCGGTTGACTCATTCTGACGAAGCCCGAGAACCCGAAGTGGGAGAGCCCGATAGCCAATCGATTGCTGGACTGGTAGGATTGCACCAAGAGGAAGCGAGGCCTCTTGACGAGACCGTGAATATCAGGGTGAACAACCCTGGCCATCCTCGTGAGCTGTCCAGTTGGTTGCTGTGCCGCTGTTCCCTTGTTGGTCCGATTCTCATGACGAAACTGGATTTACCAACTGCCACAGCCTTGAAGCTTTCCTGCTCGAGAAGCAGTCATGAATATGCAAAGCACCATGTCGTCTTCAATATCCAGTCGGATCAACACCGCCTTAGATCCAATCACATCCCTCCCCTCGAGCGGGGAAATACAGCATGTATGTCCTTTTTCCCGCCAAGTGCCATGTTGTCAAGATGTGGGTGACTGTGACAATCACGCCCAGGTTCCTAGTGCTTGTTGGCCCAGGATTTCCAACCCGCGACTGTGTTCGCGGGATACCCGTTTTGATGGGAGTTGCCGTACCGTGTGAAACAACATTTCGCATGCCCACAACCCGGACACTCAGACAACCAGAAAACCAAACCCTCATCTCATAATCAATACGCGGCCTCTTGCGAACCCGTTCGCTGGAAGCTGTCAAAGCTCCGGCTTCCGGGTGGGGGGGGGACCCTTGGATCTAAATCGAGGCAGTGAAGCGGTGACATCGAGAGAGAAGCGCTGAGGTAATGCCTTGTGCTAGAGAGAATGAACCGTGCACAAATGGATGAACAACACAAATCCTCCGTGGCTCCTCTGTTGGTGGAGATTCTCCGGCCGACCAGAGAGACAGATACGTGCAGTTTCGGGTCGACGCTATCGCGGTAACGCAAATGAGATTGGAGCCTTGTTAAGGGGCTGGTAGCGCCGCCACTTGGGTGGACGCACGGTCCAGTTGAAGGAGGGTTTTCGTGCATCGTGTTTTGATAATGATGATGAGGATGGTCGATGGGGCGGGATGCAAGCAAGTCTGAGGTAGGTTCTCTGTACTCCGTAGCAGGTCAGGCTGTTTCAGTGCCAGACAATCATCACAACGGAAGTATGTGCGGAGAAAAGGGTGATGGCTGTCTGTCCAGACAGAAGGATTCTCGCTCGCCGTCGTAACAGATTCCTCAGGTCTGTCTTGGGACCCTGATGGTAAGAGTGCCGCTCATCAGAGAGACATGAGACTAATAACATTCGCTGTCTGGTTTGGTTCCTCTCATCTCTCATTTCTGCAGATTAGTACTCCGTACAGCTGCTGAGGGTGGTGTGGCACATTAGTACAAAACTCCCAACTTGTAGCTAAAGAGATTCCACCGTGGACAATGAGACTCCGCAATGACGACAAAGTAAAATGCAGGAACTCCTGCGAAACGCCTTGCTGTCCTTTTCGGGGCATGATAGCCCAGAAGGCGAAAGCTGAGGCAGCGCTTCTTCTCTCAACACGGGTCGCTTCCTCGAGGGGAGCCGAGGCACCTGGCTGACACACAACAACGCCAGGGCCAAAAAAAAAAAAAACCCCCCCCCCCCCAACAGGGGAAAATATGGAATACGTAGGTACGGACGATGTGGCCCGGTGAGAATAAGGCCCGGTGGTCGTCGGTCACCGACCGAAGTCGAGCGGACAAGTTCCCTGAAGCTCGGGTTCCCGATGCAAGCCTACCACCGATTAGATGGAGAACTGAGACGAAACTCAAAAAAAGAACCCATCCCACTAACGGGAACAGGGCTCGACAACTTCATGTCTCCGAGTTTGAGTCGTAGCCGGAGGCAAAGTGTGTGACGCTGTTCTTGGGTTTGCTCATCTGTCGCCCATTGCATGTTGCTCGGCGCGGACTACCCCGGGCCGTGCCACTTTGCCTGAGGTCATAGCCACTCAAAGGGCGACAGCCGGATGCGCCGTGGACGTTGGATTAACAATCGGATGGGGAGAATGGCGAGACCTCTCGGGAATTCGCGAGTGCAAGGAGCAATCCCGCCGGGACACCCGCTAATCAGGAGGACAACTCACCCCAGGCACGGCAGAGCTCAGGTGAAGGGGGAACCACGGGGCGATCTGGAGATTTCGGAACGGGCTTGGACAAGCGCGGCCTTTGATTGCGGTGGTGTGGTTTCTGTTCCCTTCTTCGCCTTTTGCGTTCCGGACGACGGCGATAGCTCCAGAGGTGGCGAGGCTACCCAGAGTTTGGTTCTTGGAAGACAACTGCATTCGGAGGCCGCACGCGCTATAGGGCCACATCCGAGGGATGGACGGATGATATCCAGACGGAGTGTGCTTCGAGCAACACACACGCAAACCCAAAAAGTACGGAAGTATTTTCACTGCGTCCAACCGATGCATCCCGTATGTAGCGCGCCCAGTAACATGGGACTAGCCAACCAAAAGCCGATCCTTGTCATGGCCCGACAGTTGATACATACGTATCTTGTAATTGTATATCCGTATCCGCCCACGATTTGAAGGCGAATGGCTTGCGCTGGGAATTGATTCAATATGATACTAGGCAGCACCGGGTCTCGTGTCTCTCGTGCGTCAAATAGTTCTTGCTTCTGGCGGCGAGAGGCTGACGGAGCTGAATGATGAAGACCCCCAGATGAATTAGTCGGGTCAGGTCAGCAGCCCCGTGAACTCATGGCTGCCTTTGAGGGTCTTACTTCGTAGGCTTCAGATCTGAGGAAGAGCCTCGAGTCGGGACTGGTGTCGTTCAGCCAAGGCACATCACCCTAGGGGCCAAGGCCAACGTTCAGAATTGGCGGAGATGGCGGAGGTGGAGAATGAGAAGTTGTTGGCCTGGTGAGTGGAGGTGCACTGTCCACATGGGAACAAAGGCGAGCTGCTGATGAGAGAAGAGTCATCGCTCATCATGACCGGGCCAGATTCAGTGGCCGTGCTTCCCCTCCCAGCAATGGGTCAAGGCTTTTCGCGTTAAGAGGGGGTCACAGCCCAGTTCGAGGGAATGTCCAGCTGGGGTTGCGCTTCTGGGTTAGTGGTTGTAGCCTCGTCCAGTTCGGTGAATTTCCCGTAGTGCAACTCGTCCAAGGGGTCCAGTTTGTATTGACACAGACGTTACCCCTTCTTGTCTGTTGCAAAGACGGGTGGCATATACAACTTGAGGGACTGATGGACGAACACGGCGAGTTGCGAGTTGCGAGTCACGGCAAGGACGCCTTCTCTGAGAGACACAAACTCATCTCAAGAGAGACAGCTCACGTCTGAGAACGGTTTGGGGGGGTGACCGGGGTGGTCGGAAGGGCAGGGATACGCGAGACGCACGAACTAGGCCGGGTGTGCTAAATCAAGTGCGCGAGTGAAAGTGCGTGAGGGTGAGGTGAGTTTGAAGTCTCTGATGAAGTGTCGATTGGCCGTCCTACGGGAGGTGCAGGAAGAACAGGCAAAGTGGACGGCAAAGTGGACGAAGGGCCTGGGGGAGGGTCCACGACGGGCGCAACTCGATCTTGCCGTTGAGTGGCCAAGATGCCATGCTGCTATTGCATCAATTTTTTTATGACGAGGCACCTTTTGAGGCATCGAGGCATCGAAGTGTTGTTGGCGCATCTCGAAATGGCTGCGTGTTATCCACACTGTCCAATCTCATCGCGCCCTCGACCCTCAACCTTGCAGGAGAGACAGGGAGGGTGAGGGGAGAGGAGGGGGGATATGTACATAGAGAGAGAGGGTGGGAGACATTTCATGCTTGGGGTGGAGGTGGAGATTGATGGGAGGCGCTGTGGAAGAAAGAAAGAGAGGGTGGGAGGAGGGGGGAAAAACGCGCTGCCGTTGCGTTGTATCCGGTTGACCAATGGGAAGGCGCTAAAAGGTATGCACGCGCTGCCAATGGGAAGAGGGCGGGATATGCCATGTACCCTGCCGCACGGTGCGTCACGGTGCTAGGGGGACTTGGCCCCGCTGTCGTCCAGTGGACGCAGGCGACGCGACAGTGGGCTTTCAACCAGACTGGCTGAGCCATGGCTGAGATCAGGCTGACAGTGTGCATGCAGGAAATGTTGACGGTGCAAAAGAGTAACTTGGGTGAAAGGGTACCTCCAACACCAACGCGGTTTCGCTGTGCACCGTAAGTACCTCATCCGGGGATCCCACTCTCATCCTGTTGTGAAGCTGCCAGGAAAGCGTCCCCAGGCAGGCATTCAAAACTATCCCAAAGCCCGCCGCTGCAACTTCCCGCCTTTTCCCCTTCCCCCCCATCGAACAGCATCATCGCCGTCATGTTCGATTTCGCCCTCTAAATCCGTCCCCAGCGACTCTCTGAAGTCTGCTCTGGTCGTGTTATCTCTCCACTCCACGGCGTCTGTCTTCGCATCTCCCTGTTTTTTCCACTTGTTCTGTTCCTCCGTACATTCCTCTCAGCTTTCAGCTCTCTCTCAGTCTCCCGCCTCTCCCGGCGCCTCAGCCAGGTCGCAGCGGCATTCACTTGCACCTTGCGACTTCCTCTCTCTTTTTTTTCCTAGTGTGAGAGGAAGATAAGAGTTTTTTTATCACTCTGTGTGTTCATTTTCCCACTCACACAAAACTTACTCACAAAAAAATCAACCACGCAACAACGGCCAAAGAGTCACAGGCCAAAAAAAAAAACACTCCAGAACCGCCATTCTCAAAGCTTCCTTCACGCACAACACGAGTTCAGCACTGCCCGGGTCCAGCCCAGTCCAGCCCAGCCCAACCAAACAAAGGCTGCTTACCCTGAGAAACCGCCTCTCGAACCTTGTCTCTGCCCACACCCCCCCCGCGAGCACGCCAGACATCTCAAGCACAGCACACTACCCCCATAGCCGCCAGTCAGCTCCAGTCATCCGCCGCAGAAGCGCCTGACCTCTCCATCTCTTGGGACTGACTTGATCTGGAGAGTGACTCTTTTTTTTCTTCCCCCAAGTGTCCTTTCTCCGGACTCGCTGTCCTCTCTCCCCTTTGTGTTACTCACTTCCCCTTTAGCACATACTCTCTCCCTTTACTCGCCTCTCGCGTCGACATCGACATCGATATCACCTTTTTTTTCGTGTCTAGTATCACCATTTTCTTTACTCACTCAACTCTCCTTTTTTCCCCCTCCCCTTCTTCTTATACGTTATTCTAACACTCCCCTAACTTTTTGTCACGTTCCCTCTCTCTCCCTTGTCAGCCCCTCTCCCCCCAGGCTACCGCCTCCCCTTCGCCACAACCCGCTTCGTGACAAAGACCGTTAGTCATCCCTTGTCCCCATCCCCCTCCAGGCTCCCGCTTCGCGCACACGCTTTCACGCTCTCTCCGAGATCGCCATTTGGCAGCCACACGTCGACTCGCCCCGCCCGCCCGTCATTACTTGGGTTCGCCACCGTGCAGAAGAGTCACAGCCCTCCACACGCGCCAGGCTGTCATATTCACCTTTGACGCCTCACGCCTTCGCCCTCGGAACCACATTATAATCAAGACTCATCCGCCGTCGGCCTTGTTAATATACATCTCGCCCTTCTTTTCTCCCCAGGTCGGCCTTCACCTCAGCCACACCTCTCTCAACCCTTGCACCGTACCTGCATATCCACAACCGTTGAACGAACCCGTCATAGTCGCCACATCCCATCATTAATACCGTCGCCGACTTACTCACTTCATCCGAACTCGATCTCACTCACTTCCTCCGACCTCGATCCCCCCCGATGGTAGCCTTGTTCTAGGCCCACCACCCGCTTCCAACCTCGCCGAGTTTTGAAGCATTGTCGCAATGCCTTTTGCAAACTACTATCTTATTCCAGTCGCCGTCTCCGCTTCGTCTTCCTGTCTCATCGCTCGTGTTATCAAGTCGCCTCTTGACTCCCTCGTCTAGACGCCACCTGTTTTCACGCCTCTTACGGATTTACTCTTAAACAGCACTTGTTCGCTGTTTCGAGAGTATCTAGCTATTCGACTCGGATTTCGCGAATTGCCAACCGGTAAACCAAGATTTTGATTGGTTGACTTAGCTGTTGACGACGACTGGATACTTATTGGCTTGACACAACTTCTCAAGTCTTTAACCCTATAATTTACTACCGCTCAAGATGAAGTGCAACGCGCCGCTTTCGCCCGCCTCCATCTCCTCCACCCAATACGCGCCCTACAACTCTTCACTTGCCTCATCTGCCTCCACTTCCACCTCCTCTATTTGGTCAGACGCGGGATCTCAGTCTTCCGAAGACACATCCGTTTCTGCTCATTCTTCCGACTCTGATTCCTCAGAGTCTTCGAGTTTCTCGAAAAAGGTCGCGATCGACAACGCCCTCAGCTACCGCCGTCGCGTCCACAACCAGTCTCAGCCCGTCCCCGCTGAGTTGCGTCAGAACCCCCGACGAACCTCGCATGGTCCTCACGCTCGCCCGCCCGCTCTTGTCAGACAGTCCGACCGCAAGGGCAACTTCGTCGACAACTTGGTCGGTACGTTTTACTGGATTTTGATATAACCCATGTTCGCCTACTTAGCCTTTTGCCTTCTAGATTCCTCCACCCAAATTGTTGAAGCAATCTGGCCCCTGTCTTCGGTCGTGTGCCGGAACGAGCTGGGAAGCAAGGCTGTTCTACCCCTGCGCACCTTCATTCAAGAGACTTTGCGCCGCTCGCGCACTAGCTTCTCTACTCTCCAGGTTGCGCTCTACTATCTGATTCTCATCAAGCCCCATGTGCCCAAGCACAACTTCACGACCGAGCAGCCCGACGATCGCCATGCCGATCGCGCTCTCCAGTGTGGACGCCGCATGTTCCTGGCCGCCTTGATCCTGGCTTCCAAGTATCTTCAGGATAAGACTTACTCTGCTCGGGCCTGGAGCAAGATTTCCGGACTCAACACCCAAGAGATCAATCAGAATGAGATTGCCTTCCTTCTCGCGGTTGACTGGAAGCTGCACATTGTGGACGAGGTTTTCCAAAGATGGACTGACATCGTCCTCAAGTACACGCCCCCTCCGAGCCCCCCTTCGCCAGATGGTGTTTCCCAGACTGTTGCCCAGAAGGTTGCGGACTGGAAGCAGATCATCCTGGGCCTCAACACTGAGCTGACTAACCTCGCCGGCCTGGTTCCTGCTGCTCCCATTGCTGCGAGGTCAAGCGATCTCTGCGCCTCTTCTCCTCGGAGCATCCTCAACTTCACTCAGGAGCCTAAAAGGGCCCTGTCCACTTACCAGTCCACAGAGACCACACCTACGGCCAAGTTCTGCAATGCTCCCATGGTCATGGAGCCAACGCCAACCACTGTATATACTCCCGGCCGCTTGGCCCCGACTCTGGGCATGCTGCCGACCCCCCGACTAACCCCCCAGTCCAGCGGATTTTGCACTCCTGCAGTGGGTGCTTCTTCGCAGATGCTGGGCAAGGGCTCGGCCATGGGTCTGGCTATGGCTCAGGCCAGCACAACCAGTGCCTCGCAATATCTGGACCGTCTTCCCATGTCAATCACCTCTTCTCCGCAGAGTTACTGCCCGACCCGTCGATCCTCTCTCGCCACATCAGTCTCGGCCGCGTCCTCTCCCGAATCGATGATTTCGGATTCCTCGCGCTCCTCACGCTCCTCCTCTATTTCATCTGCCTCGTCGCTTGCTAGCGCGACCCTCAGCTCTAGGCTGGGTATGCCGTCGCGATTCCGAGCAGCGAAGCTGTGTATTGAGAGGCTGAGCCAGAAGCCGACGATCCCCTCGGTTCCGGAGGACTACGACGAGAACTGTTACACGTCCTCTCCTGAGTCTTACACCGGCCCGGTTGGTAAGCTCGGGGACTTGTCCATGGAGACCCCTCTGGCAAGGCGAGAACAGGATCTTGACGAGATGTCCCGTGACCCTGCCTCGGATGCCGCCCGAGCTCTGCAGGAGCTTCAGAACTATCGCGCATCGACTGAGGTCACGCCTCCTGCCCCTGTCAGGACTGGTCTTAAGCGAAGCCGGACTGCGTCCATGGACAACTCTCTCCAGGATAACGTCCGCGAGATGCTGAGCGGTTCCTACTACTCTTCAGAGGGTGCTGCTTGGCCTGATACGTTGGTGCGCCCCCGAGGCGTTGCCCTTGATTCGACTCTTCAGGTTCCTGTCCGCACCAACATGCCCGGAACGAGGAAACGCATTTGCTGCTCTGCCGAAGCCGCTCAGCGTTACCAAGTGTCATCCCTTGATACCGCTATCGGTATTCGGGGCCCGGGTATGTGGGAGGGTATTCTGAACTGAAATGGCGATCAACTCAACTGTCGGTCTCTTTCACTCATCATCAGCCCGAGATTCGCCAATCACCGGCATTCACAACGCCGCCAAGAACCATGTGAAAGCCACATCCAAATTTCCTTTTTTAATCAAATGATATCTGGGAGACGGGGAACAAGGAGTCTGTTTGCCAAGCGGCTCTCGATACACCGTCTTGAGAAATTCTGTCGAGCGAAGGGATCTTTCAGACGGATTCTCAAGACCTGCACCGAAAAGCGTGTTTCTGTTGCATGCATAACCGGGGTTGGGCATTTGGAAGAGGGGAGACGGCGGCGAACGTCATTTTCACGGAAGAAGATGCTGGGAGGCGATGTGTGAGAATCTTGTACGACTAGGACTCTGCATTATGTTTTTTTTGCGTTGCTTTTCGTGCTTTTATAAGGAGTCGGTTTCATAGTCCTCATCCGGATTCGAAAGAGTCTTTAAGAGTGACGCTTACATGGCGGACGAAATCGACTAGGGGGAAAGGAAATGGGAGGAAAGATCAGGACTAGGAACTGGGAGGAAAGTCATGGGAACCAGGAGGAGTAATTGGTTTGGTTCGCCACTGAAGCCGACAGACAAGCCCGACGACTTCCGGACAACGACAAAGACCATCGGCGTCGAAGCATGGCATGGGGACCTAGACGTGAAGACGGTTCCATGCATCAACAACTGGATTTCAAGCTGCCTTTTCTGCACAGCAAAGACAAACTGGAAAACAGACCACATAGTGTCGACGACGCAAACAGCCAAGGCTTGAATCCACTCGACCTCTTCAAGGCATACTTTTTTGGGAACTCCGATGGCAACCAGGCAACGGACTTGCGAGCTCGGAAGCGGGACTCGAAACTAAGGAGCCCAAGATCTGAATTGAGGAGAGCGATGACGCTATGGCGAAATCTAATAGCTAGCTTGAAACAGTCCTCGCGATAGTGGACTCGTGGCGGACTCTTCTCTTCCCTCACTCCGTGGAACGACGCTCGGAAAGGAGAGAACGCGCGAGCAAAAGCAAGACAAGCACGAAATCAAAAAGCATTATGCTGGAAGACTCATTTTACTCTCATTTGCCACGTTATTCGCCTGCCTACCGCGCGCTTGCAGAGCTTTCTGATCGCTTTTAACCCGCCCTTGTGACTACATGTTGACTCGCCGGAGTCGAAGCTCGACCTTGACGCGTTTCCGTGCCTTGAGACTGACGCGCGCAACCACGGGAGGCCTGGAACCGTGAATGAGAAGCGGAGCAAACGGAAACCCGGATGTTTCTTGCGTGCAAAGCCGCCAGGCATCGGTATCCAGGAGTAGGGGGGGTGGCCCCGTCGGTTGACTGCTTGTCGAGGCCGAATATCTTGGGTATCGACACCTGCGGCAAATTCACGACTTACACGCAAACCGGAACACACCGGGTAGTATTAGCACACACCCCGGCTATCGTTGCGACGAGTGATGTTGCAAGAAGGCTCCATCCATGTCGTGCGGTGTGTGACTCATATGCCTCGGCGCACTGCATCCTAGGGTTGGGGTTATTTATTTTTTTTCTCCTCCCACTCGTGGGGTGGGATGGTGCGTGAGGTCAGGAGCATGCCTGATTTGGTAGCTGGCGGGAGGATGTGGTGTGTGTGGGTTTGGTTGTGATAGGGTGAAGAGAGGTAGGTAGGTAGGAGGTCGCCTGAGGCTGAGGAGGTTTGAATGGGATGAGGTTGGTTCCAAGGTAAGTTCGATGAAGGGAAGAGGGAGGTGCGGCGAGCTGAGATAGGCATAAGAGGTGTATGTTCCGAGAAGCTGCTGACTGGAAAGGTAAGCGTAGGTTTCAGCGATTCTTGTGTTTGAGTCAACCGGTGATGCTCATGTCGTGCATGTTGGTGTATTAGTAACTGTTCTCACACATAATACCTGGATGACCTTGTATACTCTGCACTGCACCCTTGCATATGATGTTAGAAGTACATTTATTCTCTAGAATTCGATTTGAGTAATCGATCCATATGGGTTACTATGTATTTGACACCTGGTCGCATCCTCTTGTGAATGGTGATGGTGATGATGGCGGTGTTGAGCCATGGGCCAGTCCCCTGTATGCATGGCGCCCACATCTGCTCAGAAATAAAACCAGTAATTCAGAAGAAAGTAGGGAGACATAATTGCGAACAGCGTGGTTACTCGCTTCCGCGACGACACGGCTTGGGCTGAGCTCTGGCTCCAGGCAGATCGCTGAGAGGGCTGCGTAGTGTGTCAAAGGAGGTCATTCTAGTCGTACAGCGGAACGCTCCTCTTTTTCCGGGACTCACTTTAACATCATAAATGTCGGTATCGAGCTGATCTTTTGCCAGAATAAATGGTTTGGGGGTGTTGTTGTGTGATCTATACACCTCGTTGAACACCCTCCAGGAACTGCAAATAAACCACGATGAACAATGATGAATCATGCTAAGCAAAGCAAACCAGCATGAACCTTGGTCGAACCGAAACTGAAATCTAATGAGATCCCCCAAGGAGGGTTAGGGTGCTAGTCGGTCGAGGATCTCGAATTTGATGTCGTAGGCTGGGTCGTCTTTCGACTGTACTCGCCGTTTAAAGCGCGCCGCTTCACTCAGGGCCACGTCCCTGGGCAAGTCGTCAAAAAGCCAATCGTGGTAAAATAGGTTACTGATAGCACGATTGGGAACTGGAGGGTCGATAAAGGCGTTTCGGATGGCCTCGATGCGGAGTTCCCAGGACAGTGCCTTGAGGGGATACGCGGCGACGAGGTCGTTGACTGCACCTCCTCGGATGAACCAAAAGAGACGTCGCTGCTTCTCGTCGTCCCAGGGACCGGTCACTAGTTCGCTGGGGAGGGATAGTTCTGGGTGGACGTCCTGTGAGCCCCAGTCGTGGCGGTCTTCCTTGCGTGGGCTGAAGAATGGCCAGGTGAGGAAGAGCTGGTAGTCGACTTCGAAGCAGCTGCGGGCGTTGAAGTGACCAAAACCGCCCCCGTGGCCGTGGGTAGGGTCGCCAGGCGTCTCTAGAGAACCTCTGTCTGGGACATGGTGTTCGTAGTAGCGATCCCTTGCGTACCTATCTGCCCAGGCCTGCTGAGCCTGGAGGATGAAGTCGATATTGACCCAAGGCAGCGCGATAACAGCGGACTAATTCCAGGACGAAGTCAGTTTTCTCAGGTCTTTACACCAATTCCCGACAAACTCGCTGGGAGAGGAAAGTCCAAACCTGAAAGCTAGGGTCACCGGCGAACCAATCGAGCACACCGTCAGGAAAGGGGGGATCACGGCTCGGTTCCTGGAAGACGAAGTAGCCTTGCGGAACACCAAAGTTCTGATTCCATGTGTCGTGGAAGGCCCAGATGAACAGACGGAGGAGGGTGGTTCGACTGGAGAGTTTCGCGCCAAGGACGGGCGCCGCTCGCGGGAGGGCTAGGTTGGCGCTGTAGAGGAAGATGATCTCGAGGATCTCGGGGGGTAGATCTTGCAGTCTGGGGCGATAGCGAGTGACCCGTCTAAAGAGGACACTTGAAAGGGACTTTTTGGCCTTTTTGGATGGAGGTTGCTCGTCAAATGTGTTGTTGCTGATGTTGCTGTGTGGTGCTGTATTGGCGCTGATGTTGCGAAGGGCGGATGGGAGGTTGATGTTGATGTTGTTGGACGTAAGAGTTTTACGCTTCCCTCGAACGTAAATAGGAGTGAGGCCCATGGCGGACCAAGCCAGTGAGTGATAAAACAGGATAAAGAGGGTTTAAAAATTTGCGAGATTGAGAGGATGTAGAAGGTTTTTTTTATTGTTGTTGAGAATTTGCTGGCGGTTTTTTGGTTGGTGATGATGGTGGTGGGTTTCTTTTTTTTTAAGATGCTGGGATTGGAGTTGGCGATGACGAAACCTGGAGTTGAGAACCAAACTAACTCCGGCCTGTCGAGCTGGGGGGCGAGTGATGATTGTAATGAAGGACTCGCTGTGTGTTTCTGAGGGAGAACAACTTCAATTTTCTACATGAGTTGATGAGTGGAAATTGGGAGGTTCTGCTTTGGTTCTTGTTTTGCTCTTCCTATACTTGAACTATCCCTAGGTCGTCGCGACACGTGACTGATGATAGATACATCTAGGGTAGGTTGGAACGAACTTCATCATCTACGATACACCCACAGATGAAGATATGATGCCTAGGTATCTATCAAAACGCGGGTGATGGAATCATGCCCGTCTCTGCCACGTACTGATCCCAAAACAACACCAGCTTACCCAACACCTCCGGGTTCTCATCCGCTACATCCTTCTGCTCACTCGGGTCATTCACGAGGTCATACAGCTGCCACTCCTCGTCGCCCAAATTCGGCTCTCAAACAGCCTTCCAATTCCCTTGACGGATCGCCCTGTGGCCAAAGAGCTCCCAGCCGTGGACGTGGCTACCCTCACCATGGATAGATACATCGTCTGCCCTCTGCGCGGCAAGATGCGGCAGCCAGGACTTCCCGCGGGGGAGAACCACTTCACGGCTCCGGTAGGTCGTTCCGGGGTGCTGGACTCCGGATAACTCGAGGATGGTGGGAAGGATGACCGTCTATGGGTGTAATTCTGGGTGCTCGTCAATGTTGGGCTTCTTAGAGTTGACGAGTTTGAGGGCGGTTGCGATCAGGTCTGGAAGGGAGAAGTAACCCCCATGATCGAGACACACTTCTCTCGGCATCTATCATCGGGTAGTGACAAACTTCCTCGTCTTCTTTCTGTTTCTCTTCACCTCTCTTCTTTAATTTCCTCTTTCCATCACAGTCGTGACTTAAATCCCTACTCTACTACTCTACTCATTTCCGTGTCAATTACTGCGACAATCCGGGTTCCGGAGATGGCGAATTGCAGGGTTATAGAGAAGAGATTTGTTGTACGGAGTATACTCTATTTATTACTTGAAGAGAATAAGACTTGAAGTACTGTCTAAGCCGCCTCATAGTGATGTCTCTACTACTTGAGCTCCTGGGAAAGAGCCGCACTTACATGGCTATGTACGAGCAGGGGCGAAAGCCACACGGATAGACGGACTTGACCATATGGTCCCTTGTTAGAACTAATGGCTATTCGTGGAGGGTTTGATCTTCTCCACAGACATGATCTAGCGGCAACGGGGATAGATAGAGAAGACTGCACTTCTCATCGCAACGAGTTCCACTGCTGAGCATACTATCTATGAGGCAAGATATTGCGATGTTGACGACATAGCACTAATAGCCCAGGAATAATTGATCCCATGTCGTGTTTCGAGGTGAACGCGCAAACTTAGCATGTTCAGCTTATTCGTATCCTGGGAACCCTTGGCCGAAGAAGGGTCTAGACAAGTTGGAGATAACTAGAGGAAATGGCTGGGCTGCTGTTCAATTGGAAAACTTAAATAGATGTTTTGCCCGCCAGCGATTCGAAATTCTGTCGTTCATCAGCCAGCTCTCAACTTTGAGTGTCTTGACCCCCGAGGCAGAGCAACTCATCATCATCACACCCAATTCACTTGTCCAACAAGCTTAGTTGCTTGGAAATCCCCTCCGACAAGCCGCTATGGACACCTCGAAACCCTCCGTGGCTCCTTTCAAGGACCTCTTCAATGCGAAGCTGTTCTTCACGGCGGCCATATTGGCCCTGTCGCAGTTCAACTTTGGATTCGAGGGAAGCGCATTCACCAACATCCAGGCCATGGTGCACTTTACCCGTGACTTTGGAGAAAAGCTCCCGGGCGGTACGGCAGTCTTGAAACCCCAGTGGTTGTCCTTCTTCAATAGCTTCTCTATCGTTGGATTTGCTGTCGGTAAGAATATCTACCCTATCGAAAACCTCCATGTAAGCTCTCGCTGACGATGTATCAACAGGTTTGGTCATTGGAAACCGTGTGACTGATCGGTTCGGTCGTCGCTTCGCCGTCAGACTCATGTGTGTCTGGACAATCATCTGCACCACCATCCTTCTCACAGCTCGGAACAATGACCAAATGATGACCGGGCGTGCTCTCAACTGTACATTGGCATGGAACTCGCAGTCATCCCGCTGTACCAGGCCGAGATTACTCCACTGCAGGCTCGAGGCGCCATGGTTGCTTCGTATAACACGGCCCTGCTCAGCGGTATGCTCATCATGTCGCTCATCTGTTACGGAACTAGCGACGTTCGCAGTAGGGCTAGCTACCTCCTGACCATCGGGCTTTTCTATATCATTCCCAGCATTATCCTGGCATGTGCTTTCTTCATGCCTGAATTCCCTCGCTGGCTGTCTCCCCTATCTCCTTCAACACGGACACTTAGTTCGATCACGCGTACCGAAATTTCCCCAGTTCGCTGGCATAAGACTCTATATAGGGGCCAAGAACCTAAAGCTTCCCTACATATATCTCGACATCACTCAAACCATCAGCGACTCGCGCAACCAATGGAGGAATTCCTTGACCCCAGTACGGAGGAAGCTTTCAAATTGTCCTGGGCTGTAAGCCATAAAGAGAAACGACCCAATAAGGGGACAGCTTCTCAGCCTGCGATACTTCAATACTTGGGCCGGTTTTCATTGCTTGTATTGCCCCTATATACCTTCCCTCTAGAGCAACCAAATGGCAGCCCATTAACCCCTATCTCATCTCAGGGGGTTCTATTATTCCCTAGAGCTTTAGAAGATAACCTTCTAAACGCTTTTCACTGCGTTGTATATTCTGGTACCGATAGGGATTGATGGAAGTGGCGCTCTTAGCCTGGGACAAGACTTTTGAAAGCTTCCTCCGTAGTACTCCGTACCTACATCAATATTGGCCATCAAGATACTCCTCGAACTGGGTCCGCTGCTGAGGCCAATGTGCTCCTCTAGCGGTAGCCACAACGTGGAGTCGTATGATGCCCTGGGCCTTGCTGAACAAAACCCGCCTCCAGAGCCTTACGATGCGAGACCCGGTTGACATGACCATCACGCCCACCGTGGGCACGAGAGCCGTGAGGTTCTTGTCCGACCTCCTGTACGCAATCTCCTCAAGATTCCATTTAACACGGCCAGAGACTATCCGTTTTAGAATACCCAACTCGAGACGATGGCCCTGGTTCCTTCAGACTTGGCTGACTGCGAAGGCTCTACCCCTGGGAGCCACCGCCTGAGTGTCCATAAGTTTCAGAGTCAGAGCCGTCTAATGTAACAGCCATAGCCAATGCGCTCATCCACAGCTTCAGCTGCCAAGAAACAACAACTGAATGGAACCAACAGAGGCGTTATATTGGCTCGGCATAGGCAAGCCACCTGCAGAAAATTCAGCCGAAAGAATAGGGATAATAAGATAAGAAGGGTATAAGTATAAAGTTTTGGTAGGATGCCTCTCAACTGACCTTCACTCTCGCTCGTCTTTATTTAACCTCGTCGCTCGTTTTGGCATCACACTCTTTTTATCTCACAGTTTGTCCCTTTCTCTAACACCATTAATATCCATCATGGTGGTCCTTCGCGCCTTCTTTGCGCTGTCCATGCTCGCAAGCATCGCTGCTGCAGGGAGGTGCAGCCCTGAGAGCTCTGCTAGCACTGCTAAGGAGACCACCATGATCAGCTCTTCCACCGATACCGTGATCAGCTCTTCTACCGATACAGTGATCAGCTCTTCTACCGATACCGTGATCAGCTCTTCCACCGATACCATGATCAGCTCTTCCATCGATACCCTGATCAGCTCCTCCACCGAAACCGACCCGACTACAGACACTTCGATGACTACATTCATGACTTCACTCGCCTCTACAGAATCTACAACCGAGCCGCCCACTACAACCTCAGAAGCTCCAGTTGTTCTTTCCTGCCCCGCAACGACGGTCCAGTGCTTCAAATCTATGGAGATACAGTGCAAGACTATTATCACGGGTGTTCCATATCATGGCGTAGTGGGCTTGAATGAATGCGCCCGCAAGTGCGACGAGAACCCACTTTGCACTTTGTTCACGCTCTCAACCTCGGCCAATATCTGTTACCATGGCTTTACAGAGCCTGTAGCTGGGAGTGTGGTGCCGGCATTGAACTGGGTCAGTGGTATTAAGGGAACATGTTAATATTGGAAAGCATACGAAGTATAGGGGCTCTAATTACAATTCAGTTGAATTGATATAATTCCCTGGATGAGTGAATCTGAGCTGTTGACATACTGTCCGTTGTGTTGTGTGTTGTGTTGTGTTGTCACATCGCGAGCATCGTTGACCTCGTTAGTCGACCTATTGCTACAGTCACCTTTAGTCTATAACATGGCATCGTGCTTGCCCCATGTATCCCGGTCTCCTTGCCTAGGGCCGGATGAATCTTCGCACGCAAGCCAAGTTCGCCGAGCGACATTAGAAGGTATTTCCTCAAGCAACTTCTATCACTATCGAAGCAGCCCTATTGTGCCGCCCACGTCTGCTGTTGCTCGATGAATCTACCAGCGCTCTGGATGGCGAGTCAGAACAACTATCATCGTATCGCTTGAACACCACATGGCGCGCGGACCGCATCTACTTGATTGAGGGAGGTCAGTGTGTGAAAGAGGGCACTCATGATGAGCTTGTTAAACGCAGCGAAATACGTCACATACGCATTATCTAATAATCTAAATAGTCTTATAATGAACACCAAAGACTTCAGTTTGCCACAGCTAACTAATACGAATACCTTAGGAAATAATCTAATTATTTTAATTAAGCTAATAATATAATTATAATATCCTTAAATTAAAAGAAAATAATATACATTTTAATTATTTAAATAACCTTAACATTCTCACCGGCCGGTCCTGACCCAATTTTTAATACCCCTCCACCGGGCCGGGACCTCCGATGACTAAGGATCTAGAGATGAAATCCGCATCTTTGAACCTTCCACTTTTTGTTAGGACTCCGACAACGACGACGACGACAGCTCCAGCTTTGATACCTGAACTCATCATCCCACGTCCCACGTCCCACGTCCCATGCCAATGCCAATGCCTGCGTGATTCATCCACACGCGGACCCCTTTAGCGATGCAGTCAACTCTGCGCCTCCCGGTCCCGTCCCGCAGCCTCCTCCGATTCCTGCGCTCCCAGTCCAAGCGGGCCTTTTTCAGCGCCAGCCATGACGCGATAACCGCCCCGGCCCTGTGTCGAAGGGTTCGACCTTCCAATCCTCCCGCGCGGAAGCAATCGAGGGCAATGGCTACGACGTGTGAGCGTCGGACCGCGACTCTCCAGGCCTCGCTCTTGGATCTGGAGCCTCTGCTGCGGAGGTTGAGGGATAGAGATGCTGTGCGGACGGGCAAGTGCGGTTTCAGCACTACCCGCGAGGCCCGCGGTTGGTTCAAGTCGAGTAAGTCGAACAAGGAGCCGACAATTACCTGGCAAGAGCGTCTTTGGGGGAGTACGGCGAGGAAGGGTGTAAAGGCCCTCAAGCCGGATGATCTCCCCAACCATGACGACTATGGAGATGGTTCGTCCATGTTCAACAGTCGTCGGTCAATGGCTGCGAAGGCAGCTTCTGAGCCACGCCTGCGCTGCACAGAGGTCGACGAGTATGGCAATGTTATTCTTGTCGACGGTGAATTCAAGAAGACGGAGCTTATCGCCAAGGTGCGTCCGATTCTTCTCCCACATTGTGATTTTTCTTAAGCTTGATTGCTAACTGGGTTGTATTTTTATTTATAGTACGGTCTGCTGCCTCGGGACTTGCGAAAGATTGACTCGTCCAACCTTCCACACATCCTGATTCGACCTTCAGCGATCCTCCTGAATCTTTTACATCTCAAAGTCCTCATTAAGCATGATCGTGTATTACTTTTCGATATCTACGGCTCGAAGACGTCGTATCCTCAATCCGCCTTCATGTACGATCTACAGGGGAAGCTCCAACAGAAGAACACACAGGGCTCGGGCTCACTTCCCTACGAGTTCCGCGCTTTGGAAGCGGTGTTGACGTCTGTGACCTCAGAGCTCGAGGCTGATTTCGAGGCGGTGCGCGAGCCTGTCATGCATATCCTCAGCGAGCTCGAAGACGATATCGACAGGCAGAAGCTGCGCGTGCTGCTGATCTTGTCGAAGCGGGTGAGTACGTTTGAGCAGAAAGTCAAGTTGGTGCGAGATGCGATTGAAGAGCTCCTCGAGGCGGATGACGACCTGGCGGCTATGTACCTCACGGAAAAGGCGCATGATCTGTTCCGCGGGATGGACGACCATACCGAGGTTGAGATGCTGTTGGAATCTTACCACAAGCTTGCGGACGAAATCGTCCAGGAGGCTGGCAACTTGGTGTCTAGCATTCGAAATACCGAAGACATGTGAGTGTTCATCAGCTGTTTCCTTGGTCTGCATTGCTAATAGAACGGAAGCGTTCGGGCTATTCTTGACGCCAACCGCAACGCTCTCATGTTGCTGGAGATCAAGTTCAGCGTAGGAACGTTGGGTCTCGCCATGGGGACCTTCATCGCGGGTCTCTATGGCATGAACTTGGAGAACTTTATCGAGGAGACGAACTGGGGCTTCTCAGGCGTGACGAGCGCATCTGTAATCATCTCGCTCGTCGTGTGCTGGTACGGCTTGACCAGGCTACGACGCGTGCAGCGCATCAAGATGATGGACAACGAGCGGCCACACCTCCCACGTGGGCAGATGGCCTTCCCGGACGATCGCTCTGCACTCGGCCTGCTTGATTCGAGGAACCGCGAGATGCTGCGGCGGATCAATTCGCAGAAGAGCGCGACGAGGAAACGGTGGCTCTGAGGGGGGTGGAAGAGCTGTGGCTGATGGTGTATGAGTGTTGGGACTATGCGCATATAGATGGATGGATGATGGATGGATGGATGGATGAATGGGCGTTCCTGGGTCATTGACAACCCACGTGTACATGTACGAAAGAAGAAGATGCATCTCCGATACCAGTTCTAGCCTCGCTACTCATCTCGACGAGGTTGGAAATCATTTTTGAGCGAATATACCCCAATGTAGACACACCACACCATCATGAGCGTCACTGTTGCTGTAGGTTGAGGGGAAATGTAACCCGATTGGAGAGGATCAGTTCCCGAAGCAGGATATCAAGATGAGAAGATTTCGTGAAGGTGGTTTTTGTGACGCAGTGGTTCATGATGATGGGCCTGAAATCAATCACCATGATCGGCGTGACGTCACGACTTGATACCTGTACCTATGAACGGAACGATACGTGATATCAACGGCTACAGAGAATACTACGGAGACAATAGTGTACCTTATCCTAGGTACTCAAAAACAGGAGCAACCTTGGCATGTCTGCTAGGTACATGTCCCTGCACTGCATCATCACAACATCCCAGTCAATATCCCCCAACCAATGCATCCATCAATCCATCAATCCATCCAAACCAAGGCAAACAACTTCCTCCAACCCAATAGCTACGTTTCCCACCTGAGCCTCCCACGTCATAGACGCAAGCCACAACCCCCCCAAATCCATGTCACACCAGCCACATATCCCGTCGATCTCTCTCCATTTCCCGGAAATCCTGCCAAGAGCTGTGGCTAGTGATCACAACCAGCAGGGAATAGGTAGCCAAGGAAATGAGAGGGGAGAAAAAAAAAACAAAGAAGGAACGATCGAGATGCGTGCCGTGGTTGGGGAAACTGACGTCAGGGGTTGATGGGTGCAGTGCAGGGGGGGGAAAGCTGGCCTGGTTGTTGGTGGTTGGTTTCTATGTCACCCTGCAAGAAGGAGAGGATACACGTGTATATATAAGGCAGGGGATGAAACGTGCTGGAAAGAGAGAACAATTCAGACAACCAAAACAACAAATCTCTAAAGATTCTTCTTCATCTATCCCTTCTCTCTCTCTCCCAAGCTACAAGTTTCACCGAAACCTAAGACAACAGAAAAATATCACATATACCGACCAACCAACCATCACAATGGGCGGCGTCCTCTCCTGCGTAAGCACCACCAACCACCACTTACATCTATCTACAGAGTACCTGGTAACTAACACATTCCCTCTAGATCAAATCCGTCTTCCGAACCATCGGCGACGCCATCATGGCTGTCATCAGCGGCGTCGGAAACATCATCCACTCCCTCGTCAGCGCCGTCGTCCGCCTCTGCAGCATCATCGTCAGCTTCTTGACCTGTGGTTACTGCGGTCGTCGGGGCTCGGGACGCGCGCGCGGCGGAATGCGAGCGAGAAGAAGCCGGATATAGAAGAGGTGTTGATAGGACCACGATGATGATGATGGAGAGGGTTCGATGAGAGGCGAGAGGTCATCGGAGGGATTGAGGAGTTTGAGAGGGTGTTGTGACTTGTCTTGATGGACCATGACTACGGCCTTGTTTGTTTTTTATATCTTTATTTTGCATGCTTCTTCTGCATCAGGATACCCAATCCTTACTTACCTACGATTATGCGAATCACATTCAACTATATTTCACATAACTCCTGCCTGTGAAGTTAGCACAGACTGGCTGACATTGAGTGAATGCAACTTGACCATTGCACAACATTAACCAAGGGTATCATCTATTGTCAACCTCTCTCTCAATCATCCTCCTCCATCACATTCCGCTCAAAGAACCCATGAATCTTCTGCCCAGCCGTTTTACCCACCAGCGGCTCCCACTCCTTCACCGTCATGTTAGCCACCTCCCGCAAGTTCTCCGTCTCCATGACAATAGTCTTGATATTCTGCGGCGTCACTCCCGGCACGATAGCCAACATATCCTGTGGCTCCTGGTTGAACATCTGATCCTCCGCGCGGGCGTCCTTGTCAAGGCCCGCCTTGACCGCCGCAATAGGATCCGGCTCATCCTCCTGAGTCTTGAGCGACTCAAAGATCTCGGCCGTCTGATAGGGCGACGAGGACCAGATGATGCGCAACTTGGGGAAGGCGAGCGTCAGCAGGACCAGTTTGGATTGAAGATCCGAGGAGACATTGGTCGGTGCGACGCTGCTAAAGCTGCCCGACAGGTCCGCAAACGGTTCCAGTGTGAATGATTTGTTCTGGTCAAACTCGATCAGAAGCATGGCGTTCTTGTAATGCTGAAACATGGTTTCTGCCTGGTTGTACAACCTACCGTCCTTGAAGGACGAGATCAAGTCGCTGATGGACTTGCGCTCCACGCAGATATTGGGCGAGAGGATGTAATCGCCAACCGTGAGCATGCACGGAACAATCACCATCGATCGACCGTGAAGCAATGACGGCAGCGAGGAGCGGAACTCTCGCACATCAACCACGACTCTTGGGGGCTCAGCTGTGGCTGCTAGCCTCCCTCCACCAGCGATGCGTGTGTTGATGGTTCGCAGGAATGCCTCCTCGGGGTCCTCGGCGCCATGAGGATCAACCGTCATCACCAATGACATGGTTGCTCTCTCCTTGATAACCTTGGTAAAGGCGTCCTTCTCTCGCCTAACTGACGACAGGTATTTCTGTTCTTCGACTGAGCCCCCATAATACATAAAATAGACCCTGACGTTCCTGTCATTGTGCGATGACCGATAGACCTCGACTCGCCGGATAAAGGCAGCGTCCGGCTCGTACATGATGATGTACCGCGGCTTGACTTCCTCGAGGACATGCTCATCTTGGTCTCCGTCGTACGCATGGACGACCACCAAGTCCTGCATTTCATACAGCTTAAAGTAGTCCTCCATGTCGTCAAGCGGATCTGCCACGACCTCCTCCTTCTGTTCTGCCTCTTCCTCAGTGATCTGAACCTCGGCCATGAGGTCGGCTACCTCTGTGGGCTTCTCGATGTACTGCATGATGCTGCCATTCTCTGCCCGGCCAAGGGCGGTAGCGACGTTACCACCGCCGCGCATTCGTCTCCTCTTGTTTGCTGGCGCCCTCCCTCCCCGAGTGCCGGCTTTGCCAGTCCGAGGGTCTGTCGCACCATTAAGGGCCTTTTGGTTCTCCGAGAAGAGGGTAGCACTGACGGTAGCAAACTGCTTCTTCCACCTAAGATAGTTCCGCAGCCGCCTTCGCATCATGAATGCCGCTGATGGTTTGTGGGCATCTTCCTCGTCCTCATCGGCCTTCTTCTCCGTCTTGGGTTTGACGTGCATAGTCTGTATGTAGTCACGTAACTGTCTGCAGATGTCGGTGTTGGAGCACATGATCAAGATACTCTCATTGGAGTCGTCTTTGACGGGTGGCTCAAAGTAGAGGTCGCGGTCGATTTCTTCCAGCACTTCAGACACTAAAGCCCACTTCGGAAGTTCCTCGAGAACAGGCATCAACGAATCAATGCTTCCTTCATGGGTTGCCACCCTTGTCTTGGCAGCATAGACTCGCTTTCTCGCGGTATCAAATATGGTTTGTGCGGCGTCGAGGAATAGCCATGGTGACTGGGTTTGCCGAGTTGACCCCGGAGGAGGCGAGTGCGCGGCATGGATGGTATCCAGATGCTGAAGAAATGACACTGCATCATATGTCAGAATCGAGTTGAGCATTGTCCGCAGGACCGTGAGGTCGTTGACGATCTGCCGCGTCTTCCAGCTGACACGATGCCAGTTCGGATCCAACTGCCGCCGTACCATGACGTCAAAGTTCTTGAGAAGTGCACTGTCAAGATTCCAATCATCCATTTCCAGACCGGTGTTGCCCTTCTTCAGCTCATGGATGCTGACTTCGACACACTCCATGATGGCATTCTGAATCTCCTTCATCGAGTCCGTCATGGGGACCTCAAGTTCAATGACCTCAGCCTTTTTCTTCCCCTCGAGGGACTTGGCAACGGTGACGTGAAATCGGGGCCAGAGCGAGGCTTTTCTGAGGAAAAGGTTCCTCATCATGGTCGCCAGAGGTGAGAAGCCCGTGGTGAAGGGGTCGGGGTTGTCGGAGAAGGCCTTTAGGAAGCCAACTTTATTCTTTTGTCGGTAGACTCTCAGAATGAAAGCTTCGAGGGAGGTAGCGATGATACGGTCGGCGTGCAGGGCTATTATACCCGTGATGGATTCGGGATTCAAGAGGCTCGTCAAGAGGTCCACAACCAAGATACGCGACGTAATACTGAAGATGCCACCTCCAGTATACATCTTTTCCCTGGCGCCCACGCTCTGGAAGTCGGTGTTGACCACTGTCAAACCGCGCGCCTTGGGAGACATGCTAATGGCAGCATGTTCAGCCAGTGCCTCACCGATCCAGCCATTCTCTCTCTCCTCAGCCCCGACTATCACTATCAAGTTGTTCCCGGCGGCGTCGTACGAATGGAGGAGGTTGGTGATGAGGCGCATCAGCCCCAGGCCGCGGGCGAGGACGACGAGCTCATCTTCGGCTCGGAGTTCTTGGAAGAGGTTCTGCTGATACTCCTGGGAAGAAGTTAGTGGGGGTTTCGTTCGGAATTGTTGGACGGGGGTGATTACGAGCGGCAGTGAGAGCTTCACCGGTTGCGGAGCATTGCTTGCGGACATGCGGACCACCGGGGTGAGAGCGCTGGTGGTCGATATTGGTGTGTGAAGGGGAGAGTATGTTGTCGTGAAGCTGGTGTTGCTGAGATGACGAACTTGGAAGGTAAGGTTGGTGCACGCTTCCAAGCACCTTGAGTAAGCTCCTCGTGGGTGGGGTGCTGACAGGAGACAGGCATCCACCAGCGGACCAGTAACTATCAATTGCCCTCTAACGAACCTAGAACGGAGATAGAAGCCTCAATTAACAACGTTAATTGAGGTTCTATCGATACTGAAGGAAGAAGAAAGCGCCTCAGAGAAGAAACCACACAAAGATGGTAAAAAATGCAGGAATTGGCAAAAATGAAACACCAGAATGGCGATGAGAAACTTGCTCCCGGCAGGGCTTGAACCTGCGACCTTCGCATTACTGAACACGCTGATGGCATATTAGTACGAAGCTCTAACCAACTGAGCTACGGAAGCCAGGCTGATGTCTTGTGTGGAAAGACGGGGAATTTGCAGCACCAAGTAGGCATGTTGCGGGAGTTTCTGTTCCTTGTCGTCGACTTGTGTGTGGTATGTACTTAGACTCCGATGAGTAAACTTGATATGGATAGAGCATATCATTGCATAGTCATTTTGAATCAACTACCGGCCTGACTGTCACTTGGAAACTAGGAAGTAGTTGTAGAGAATTTACCGCCCTTTTGAAAGCTGTGTTTACAGCCTTGACATCTAATATAATACGCCCAAAGTCTGACAACACCTCCCGATGCGTCACCCAAAATTATCCCTACCTTTGAGAGAAATAATTAAAGGTATTTTCTAAATTATAAAGATTTTAGGTATAAGGACATCTTATGATTATTTAGTGTCCTGAAAAAAACTCAGTTTTTATGGAAGTTTAGGGAGTACCTAAACTAATATAGTACTATTTAGTGTTGTCAGACTTTTGACATGTCATTATACTGAGCCCGAGGATACTGACTTCAAGTTTGATGGACCCGTGACCTCCAGCTTGCTGATTATCAGTCCTTTGTGCGTAATAGAATGACTACTGATTCTAACTCGGACTCTTTCACGAGTCCCTGATCTAGGATGCAACAAGAAGTCGGGTTGAAGACGGGCGTTCTTGCCTCCTTTCCGCTGACCCTCGGGGGTTGCGGTGACAACTATCTCCAAGTCCTTGTTTTTTTCTTGAAGGCGCCCTATATGGATTAAAAGTGTTGTCACAGGGCCGGGTTGATCGCGAATAGGTTGTCTTCCCAAGTACACCTGTTGCGACACCTCTCACAGCTCGAACCAACGCCCTATTGGTAGCCAATCTTTTGACCAGAGTTCAGAAAATGTTTGATACATTCTATCATGCTGGGACAGAGAGCCTCATCAATGGGGCGAAATCGTAATCGTCGGAGTTGTCGACGGCACGGGGGCGACGATGTTCATGGTTGGACGGGTCGTTATCCCTGCCGCCAGCGCCATAGGTAACACCAGTCACCACCCTGAGGGCATCTACCCCTATTCTGTCTGTCTTTGGATGTGAGACAGACCATATTCTATCCAAATACATTGGTAATTACCGTTACTGGTCTGGGCACTACGGAGGGAAATGCCATGGAATCCTAGGAGTTGCGATACTCTGCCCGATTTTACCATCTTTAGGGAAGACGACCTAATTCTGTCAATCCACATTGACTTAAATTAAATTAGGCACTTTTCCTTATTCGTTCCAGAGATAGAAGCTGCCTGGAGGCAGCTCAGGGGGGATAAACCAGTCCAGCTGCGTATCGTAAAGAAGCACGTTGAAACAAGTGTCCCCCCCGAAAGCTATCGCAATTCACATGCAACATCGCGGCCACAACTTCATTACAGAGGGCAATCCTATACCATTTTAGGATTCTTCATTTCAGGTTTAACCGCACCCCGTCACTTGTCGACAGCGCTGGTCATGTTCGGGAAGAAGTTGTAAGGGATGAGCAATGGGAGGAGTTTATTTAAGGAAGAGTTGTTGAAGTCAAGTTAGCATTATCCGTGGATACTGACAAATTTATGGGTGTGGATAATAACTACTGGAGGCAAAACCGAGTAATGAGGCAACGTTCTATATCACTCTAAACGTAGGAGAAATAAGTAGCGAATCACAGAAATTGGTAAATTTAGGGTCAAGATTTGTCGTTCAAAGACATCGATCAGCCTCTTCGTGTCCCATTATACAAACCACCCACCCTTAGTTCGACGAACCCCGTCCGCCCTGCCCAACATCCTTCCCCTTCTTAGTCCCCTGACTCTGCCCACCACTCGAACTCATACCCTGTAAACCCTTACCGTGCTCATCTTTCCCCTCCGGTAATGGCGCCGTCTTGTCTGCCCGAGAGACCCTAGTTGACTATGATTCGCGTTCACCACGTCAGCCATGCGTTCAACCTGGGAGGGAGAGGGATACGCCGTAAGGACTCACCTCTACGTTGCCAACGCCGTGGGCAATGTCATGATCAGCCGCCTCGAGAGGCCCGTTGTCCGAAGATCCGTCTCCTTGGCGAGGCATATTGAGTATGGTGTATGTGACAGTTGGGTCTGTGTAAGTCGAGGAGAGCGAACTAGTAAATTGAACAGCTCAAGAGATCTTGTGGAACTGAAGTACGCAATCCGCAAACCCAACGTTGAGAATCATGCTTCCTTATATACTCGCGTGATCGAGTACACCATCTTCATTTGACTTGTTGATTCCCATTGGAAGGTGTCGACGTCATCCCTTTTATGGACGTCATGCCGATGATTGAACCTCACGTCGTTGTGGAGAACAAGCGGCTCTAGCCAGACAACGTCCCCGTTAGCTTCCCACGGCCCGTTACGTTTCCCCGGTTTCTTTTCAACTGGGTCTTTGAATGACATCTGAAAAGCATCATGTGAGTGGGGTGAGAGAGACACTCCCCGATGGATGTAGCATGCCAACCGGGAACCTCGTTGGAGAGACAAGTAGAGAGAGGAGAATGATATCTCAAAAGACTACGTACTAGGAAGCACAAATCTCTAGCCTACTTCCTCCATGTTGTTCTCTAGGAGTTTCGGAATAGTTGCATTGCTTAGGTCATTCAGATAGAATAATCATTCCAAATCATAATCAACCAATATTACAATCCTGCCTACAACTCAGTACTCATGAATCCGCCAAAAAGGCTGATGGTAAAACACATGCCCAAGCCTAGTGTACATGTTTGCCGAAATTCCAAATAGCAAAGCAAAACAACAAAGAATATCTCCAGGCTGCGTACTTTCACGTCCTCGCTTTAACCCGTTCCTGAAAGCTCATAATCGACTACACCTTGCGTGAGCGTGTGCGACGCGTTCGAGTCTTGGGCTCAGGCTCAGGCTTGGGCTCGGCTTCTTCCTCCTCCTCAGGCTCCTCAGGGGTAGGTGCCTTCTTCGGCGCGGCCCTGCGTCCTCTCTTGGCCGGGGCCGGCTTCTCTTCCTCAGCATCCTCAGTTACCTTCTTCGAGGCTCTCTTGCGTCCAGTTTTGGCTGGAGGGGGCTCGTCGGCCTCAGCTTCTTCCTCGACCTTCTTGGTGGAAGCCTTGCGACCTCTTTTGGGAGGGGCGGGTTCATCGGCCTCGGCTTCATCCTCGACCTTCTCGGCAGCAATCTTGCGGCCTCTTTTGGTGGTGGTTGGAGCTGGCTCATGGGCTTCACCCTCGACGGGCACTTCGGCCTTCTTGGCAGAGGTCCTGCGCGCCCGCTTGGGTGCAGGCTCTTCTTCAGCTTCACTCTCCTCTTTGGCGTTTCTGGCAGAGGTCCTGCGTCCTCGCTTTGGAGAAGCGGGGGAGGGCTCTTCATCTTCGTGCTCATCCTCCACCTTGGCCTTCTTGGAGGCAGTCTTGCGTCCTTTCTTGGCGGGAGCGGGTTCCTCAGCTTCACTCTCGTCCCTGACTTTCTCCACGGCTGCCTTGCGGCCACGGGCACGCTTTACAGGAGCGGGCTTCTCGTCCTCTTCGTCGTCAGCCTCAGTGGGCTTGGATTTTCTCGCCTTCTTGGGCTGAGGCTCTTCCTCATCATCATCGTCAGCCGCCTTCTTGCGACCACGCTTCGCCTTGGGCTTTGCTGGGGCGGCGTCATCACCCGCAGCCTTGAGAGGGTGTGTCAGTAGGTTCTCTAAACTAGAAGGGGCGATCATTATCAAAACTCACTGCGGCGGCGGCGGCAGCCTCCTTCTTCTTCTTCTGGGCAGCGGTGAGATGGATGCCCTTCTCGCCTAGACGGTTCTTCTCAGGGTCCTAGGAAGAAGGTCAGTAAACAACGGCGCAATCAGTACGGCATGAGGGGAAGACGAACGCCTTTGAAGTCTTCGGGGTCGATGAAGCCCTGTTCCACACAGCGCCGGATCTTCTCCTGAATCTCAGGATGATCACTGGCCAAGTTAGCTTCGGTAATAGTGTGACGACGAGTTACTACTGCAACTTACCCAAGCTGGTCGTAGCCATCAATCATGTCGAAATCATACGTGCCACTGTCTTCGGCGTCGCAAGCCTCTCGGATGTTCTGCAGCTGTTGACCAGAGACACAGCCCCTGGAGAAAGGAGACGGGCTTGGTTAGTTCGCGATTCAGCCATTCAAGAATCTGAGAGGTTCTCACCAATGCTTCCACTGCCAGCTAGCATGATCTCTGATCTCAACCCAAGTGCCGAAGCGAATTTCGCCCTTGAGGCACTTATCGCCGCGCTTCTTGCACTCGCTGTCCTTGCAGCCGGCCCGGTTGTTGGGCGAGATCTCTGTTGGGTGTTCCGTCAGCAAGGAAGGTCGCCTTTCTCCAAAAGATTCCAAACGCAAAGAGAAAACACAGCGCGCAAGTGAGAAATAAACACATTTGTTCTGACTTACCGATGCGATAATTCACCATCTTTGCGCTGAGTAAAACACGTCTCCCGGAAAACAACTTCTGAAATGGTGTGAGGAAGACGGAAATCTCAGCTGAGACGAGGCGGGTTTTATGAGGTGGCGGAAGAGATATCTCTTGCGACAGACAGCACAAAGAAACGCAAGGGGCGCGCTGATAAAAAGAGGAGGGGGAAAAAAAGGTAGGAGAGTTGTCGCCTCGTTTTTCACAAAGGCTTCAACAAGAAGAGGCCAGATTCGCTTCCTGGATGAAAGAAAATCAGGCACAATGAAGGTAGATGAGGTGAGATGGGGGTGCGCAATGAACGAGAAGAAAGAGAGGGCAGACACACACTTTGCGACGAGAAAAGGATGGGAGGGAAGGGACTACTGGACCTGCTGGGCTGCTCCTGCCCTGGCCCGCGCCCGCGCGACGCGTCGCTACCCCGACGGGAATCAGGCAGGAGCTGATTGCCGCCGACGGGGGGAAGGTGCCAGCCAGCCAGCCAACACCGCCAGCAACGCCAACACCACCAAGAATACCACCAACAAACAAACAGCAGCCGCACGGTGAAAGAAGGCCAATCACAAAGAAAAGAGTAGGCATGGATCATGATATTGAAACTGGAATAATAATAGAAATGCGCCATTCTTCACATCTTTTGATTCTGCATCATATACGAGGTTATCTTTAAGTCATCTAGTTTTTTAGTTTAATGTAGGCGGTGCATTTCTTTTCAAGCCGTTCGTTGTCTAACTACCGAGGTACTCACTGCCTGGCCTTCAACTCCTTGATCGCAACTCCAGATAAACAAAAACAGGGCTTTCAATACCACATCACATCTACCTCTCCATGAATGAATACCTACAAGAATGGACACCATCCAATATACATAGCAGCCAGATTCTTTGGATCAACCGCCTGCTTAATCAGTTCGTCCACTTGTCCCTCAACTCCCAAAGGAATGCTCTCGTTGGGCAGCAGCCCCTTCACCTTGCGCCTGATGCTGTCCACCACGCTCTGCGGCTGCAGTTTGACGCTCGTATCTCCCCTGCGATGCGTCTTTTTCTCCTTTTGAAGGTCAAGCGTTGGGTCGTAGATAAAGGACTCCAGAATCGTCATGAGCGTCTCTTCTTGCTGGCGGAGGATGCCTAGAGTAAGCTCGCACGACTTGCGGAATGGCCCTTCGTACCCAGACATGCCCATCGCGGCCACCATGTTGTGGGTGAGTCGGAACGGTACGCGCTCGGGCTTCGTAAATGTATGGCCTTTGTCAAAGAGGCAGTTGAAATCGACGTGGAAGACGCCCCCGTTTCCCTCCTCTAAATTCACATTCTCGCCGTGCCTGTCGCCTAGCCCCAATATCGTGCCCACCATTGACATGACAGCACATGACCGTGAATATCTCAAGCGTGCCGCAAACCATGCTGAAGGATGTGGGAATTGGTTGGTGAACCAAAGATGAAGAATGGGAGGGAACCTCCCGAGGACATCATCTGTGAAGATCCTCGTGTCCCCATTCGTTGCACAAGCCTCATCCATGAGCTGTCTGAGAACGTTATAGTCAGGGTAGATCTTCCGTGACGCGTACAGGTTGATGAGGATATCCCTGATAGTCTTAATCCCGGGAACCCACTCGATGATACCGCATTCTTCATTAAGGGGCGTGACTGCATATGTCGGGACATAGAGCTGCCTGCGACTCGACTCTGCATCCCGCTTTAGAGACCGGTTGATCATCCCGTTGAACTCCATCAGCCGCTGGTCATTTCGGAGATCGTCTTTGGGTTTGACAAGAAGCATGTAGTTCTTCCCATCTGTCGCCCGCGCTGTGAGCCGCCTTGGCTGGGCCAGCGAGCCGAGCACGAGCACGTCGTCCAGGAAACAGTCTATCGTAACCACATCCCTTGAGAATGCCTTGTGCTTCTTGACGTATTCTGACACCGCAGGTAGTGTCGCAGCCAGAGAGCCTTCGACTGGAACAACCAAGGGACACGGCGTACATTTGTGGTTGAATCGAAGATCCCTCGAGAGGCTCGCGTGCACCGTCTTGCCGTTCCTGAATTCGCCGTTCGTGCAGGCTAGAAGTAACTGCTCCGCGAGCTTTTCCCCCATCCTAAGTAGGTATTTCAAGTCAAAAGATGATCCTTCCACTTTCCTCGACACGGTCCTTAATGTCTGGAGGATCTGAGTGCCTCGTGCCTTTCGTTCAGAGACTTGTCGAGTCGTCATAATTCCAATGAGACTCCATAGTGCTTGTCGGGGATGGGCCTCGACAACCTTGACGATGATATGTGTGAGCCGGTCGAAAACATTTTGATTGGGATGCGCGATGCGCGCAACAATCTGAGGTAGAGCCGTATAGAAGATGTATGCAGGTAGTCGATGAATATACTTGTCGAGAAATGAGTGTAGGAGATTCAGCTGCTCGACTCGTCTTCGGTGAAGTTCGCGAGAGAGCGACACCTTCCCTTCAGGAGCTTTGTCCACTTGCGCTCCCAGATCGAGCCAAAGGGTCAGAATCCTCGGGAGGGTCTGGTATAAGTATTTAGTCCCGGAATTCAGAGACCGTACGTAATTCTCAATGACGAGCCTGGCAATCTCTCCGGTCACGTAGTTATCGCTTTGATCGTCCACTTTAAGCGGCTTCTCGGCCTCGAGAATCTTCTTGTAGTGACGACCGAGATAGTAGTGGCCCTTTTCCCAAGTAGAATAGGTTTTCGGTGGTTGCTGGTACTTCTCTCTCAGAGCACCTGCGTGTGACTGCCCTGCACTATCGAGCCACTTGGCGAGAAGTAGCTGGGCTCGCGCTGTCAGGAGCTTCTGCTGCGTGCTCAGCTTGGTGGTGCCAGTGTTAGTGGATGCCCCCGTTTGAGTCATGAACTTGTTGCTCTGGATTGCTCCTTGAAGCACCTGGATTGCTTTGCGGTGGTGATTTTCCACCCAAAGTAACTTGGCATTCTCAATAGTTGCTGCATCTTCACCAAGTCGCGAGGCGTGTAGAACGGCGTTAAAGGATTGGTGTAACGAGTTGGTCTTTCTTGCGAGTCGGGCGCTTGACAGCCATAACCCAGAGATGTCGACATTGGAGAACGTTGGCCTGTCTTGGTTAGCGAATGATGTCTCCAACTCTGGACCGCCTGGGACTCAACCCACCGAGTAAGTTCCATGGCTGCTCGACGAATTCCGAGGAGATACTGCTTGTCATTGACGTAGGCTCCGATGACCTCGAGTCGCCGCTCCAAGAGGAGCATCGTCTTTCGATGCGACGCCTCGTTGCCAGGTTTTGCCCTGATGATGATCTCCAAGTCGGTTAAGATATGGCACTTGAGGAGATGGTCGTGGCAAGCCTGGAGTGATGCTGTCGTTGACGTGTTCATCGAGGAAGCTATTTTTTCCCGCATATCGTTGATCAAGCTCATCAACTCAGCCGGGTCGCGCTTTTTGTTTAGACGATCAAAAATTATAGCAAGCGACACGTTGAAGTCCTGGATGAAGTCTCCACGAAAACGCCGCGTGAATTTGGACAAGCACTGCCACCTGCCCGTCACCCATGCCGCTTCCACAGCATAAGGCATGATCCTGTTGTCAGTTGAGATATCCGTATGCATGCCTTCGACGTGATTCAATAGAACATCTGAAACATATTAGCATCTGAATCTCAGAAAATCGACGCGAGACATACCGTGCTGCCCAGCCTGCTTCAGGGCATCAAGCAGATCCATCTGAATGTCCACATCATCTGGCTTCTCGGCGAGTTGCATTTCATACCAATTCTGTACGGCAGCCCAGCGACCGGCTTTTCGATGGCCAAGGATCTGTTGGTTGATATCTAGTACGTGAAGATGGGCAGATATTCCATCTAGCCCATCAGGTTCATCAATGTTTGCATAGATGTCTTGAAGCCTCTCAAGAAGACGAGTGCGCTCGCCTGGTTCCCTCTTTCGTTGATCCATTTTCTGACCGTGCTGCTCAAGGTGGAAAAGAGCCCGAGGATACTCATTGCAATCAATGGCCCTTTGCGCAATCAACTCCGCTGGTATGGCATCGAGCGCCTTCTGGACCCGGGACAGCTTCACCTTGTCGGCCTCGGTGGGACGGCCGGCGGCTCTTTTGGCTTGGACCCATCTCATTGCGTAGTCGACTACTCGAAAAACAAGCTGTGGTTTATCAGCAGGGTTCTCGCTGAGTGGCGTCTCTATACTTACATGACAGCATTTCTTCATCTCCTCCTTATCGAGGTGAGACGCATCTCCCTTCGGCTGGTGCTCGAGTACGCCAAGTAGCTCACCGATAACATTGTCTCGATCCTTTGCGGTGCTCAAATCCCCAAGCAGCAGATGGAGAACCAAGTAGGGGAGGAGAAATTCTGCGGTTGAGAGATCCTTCACACGAATGACCCGCATTAGGGGCTCGAAAAGCATATCAGCCAAGGGCGTCTGGCCCTTTTGAAGCAGATCTAGGGCAAACTGTCGCAGCCAGATCGAGTAAGACTTTCCAGGGCGAAAAATGGGGTATTCCACCTTCGGAGTGGCCATGGGAGCGACCATGTATCGCGATGTCATGAAAGGCGCGACCACCTCCCGGACTACTTCAGGTGTTGCAATCCACTTTCGATACGTATCGCCCCCTCCGACTATGCCCTTCTCTTCCATCGCGCAGACTGCCCTGATATCGCATCTTTCTAGGATCTCTTGCATGGCATAGGATAAGAAACCTTGAAGTTTGACATCAGTTGCGGATAGGAAGGCTGGGACGAGAACTTCCTGGAGGATGAAGATACCAAAGTCTGTGGTCTCACCACCATCCTCGAAATTTTGCAACACAACAATAGACCGTTGTTCCTTCACGGTCTCAATCTTGTTGTTGTCTAGACACCCGATGAAACCCATCGACTCTGTACATAGTCGAGCAATGTCTGTCTGAATGCCGTTGTACTTGCATGCGCAATCAAGAAGTGATCGCATGAGGGTGGCGATGACAGGGTCGGGCTGTTGACTAGCTGCTGAAGTGTGTAGTGCGCCTTGATTGCTTCGGAGATAGGGGACGAGCTCGTTTAAGGATTGGAGAACAACGCCAGAGTTTTCGTGGCTGATCCTCTCCGAAAAGGCTTCAAGTGCTTCTTCCACAACAATATTCGTGGGGCGGTGTAGTTTGAGCTTCGCTTCAATGTCCTTCAAGTCGGGGATGTGACGCAGAGAAGGCAGTTTGACGATGTACGTTGCCACCATGCCCTCGTAGCGAGTGACGATAAACTTGAGCATTGATTTCGCAATGAGAACTGTGGCTTCATCCATGAGTGGCCAATAGCGGTTGACGATGAAGAATGTAGTTTCAAGCAGGATTTCTACATCTTCCTCCTCGAGATTAGTGAGCATCGCAGCCCAACATGAGAAACTCGCCTCCCGTAGGGAATCCTGCGAAAACGCCCCCAGTAGACAGGCAGAGATCTGACATTTGATTAGCTCTCGCACGAGGGTCGGCTTTTAGGCTGAGAAGGATACTTACATGAGGCCGGGCATTTCTTGCATACCCCTTACATATTTTGAGCATTTCTTCTAGACCACGGATGCACCGTCGTTGTTCTTGTATCGGAGGATTTGGGTCGCCGATGACATCGGTAAAGCGGGCCATGAGTCCTAGTAAATTCGCCTTGAGGAATAAGCCAGTCGGGTTGCTTCTCTTATGCTTTAGTTCCTTGTTTGCCGCTAGGATCCGTACTGCTATGGTATCTAGGGCTCTCCTGATCTGTAAGAAAGTTAGATTACTGCTTCGTCCAGCAGAGAAGATGCTTACAAGTGGTTTCTTCACATCGTCCGCTTCGCCGGCGGCCTTTAACAACTCCATGGCAGTAAGCACTGGCTCTACCTCAAGAAGTTCGATCAGCCCTTCGCGATGAAAATGAGGCGAGATTTCATCAAGCCGGGATTTTGCGAATGCCTCAATATCTTCGGTGTCCTGCATTAGAAGCAAGGCAAGGATGGCAGCGAGATTAGGATTGTCAACTAATGGTCTCCAAATGTCTGTTTCCTGTCGAGCCTCGGTGATTTTCTGGATGACATCCTTTCGTTTGTCAAGCACCAACCAAGGAAGGGCATACGTCTGAATAACAAGAAGAAGCTCGTTAACGGAGATTTGTAGCAGCTCGGCTACTGCACGACTCATCTGAGGACGGTGCACCATGTCCTTTGTGGTCATGTATGCCAGGCTCGGCCAAAAGGGTTCAAAAAGGCGGCGCACAGTGACCCCCCGAGATTCAGCCAGGTTGATCAATTCATTGAATGCAAATGCGGACACAATGTTGTTGCTGCTTCCAAGGTATTCCATGAGCTTGATCAACACCAAGTTGAGCTCGTCTTCAGAGACCACGATACCAAGCTGTACCCACGCCATGATATAGGTCTCTGCCAAATTCGCCTGGTTGTTCTCCGAGACCGACCTCAGGAATGCGATGGAGTTTTTCCTGTTGCGATGGACGAGATCTTGACGCTGAGCGGGCGATGTTCCACCAGTGGAGGTCGAGAGGGCGGCGGCGTTGGCTGACGGCGTCTGAAGGTCGACGGCCAACTGATTTTTGGTATTCTTTACTCCATTTTGGCCCGCGAGGGATGGTTGAAGCTGTGTCAAGTCGGCTTCCGGTCTGTCGCGGGAGAAGGTTGCCAACACCCTCCCAGCGGCAATCCTGAGTTCTCGAATAGAACTGTGCAAAGACTGGAGACACCATTGCCCCAGACCAGATGTTTCTAGGTTGAGGAGCTCCGGATCATCGCAATGTAGCACTAGCCTCCGAAGTGCCAGCATGACAGCAACCCGCAGACGACGGGACTCTGTCACCACAGGCAGTCTTATCAATTTGATGAAAAGCGACTCTGCGCGGTTCTTTTTGGCCATGGCCGCGGGCGATGTTGCGCGATTCGGAGTGGCATTCTCCTCACAGACACGACACGGAATTCTCGACATGGTCTGCGGTTGGGGTCCGGCCGACTCGATATCGGCATCGGCAAAGCAGAATATTTTCGATACAAGATCGATTGCTAGGCATTGGTGGGATACATCAACATTCGGTAAGGCATCTCTACTCTTGGTAAGCCTAGACACAATGAGCCTGATTCATAATACTCACAAGAAATGATATTCGAGGCTGTCATCATCGGTAGACGATTCGAGACCTAAGGCGTCGTAAATCGAGTCGACAAGCGTGGATGGGGTATCTTCGTCAGTTCGCGACAGTTTCTGTCTCTTTGATCGATCTTCTGACGAGACACTAGGGTCTTCGTATGCCAAGGCCAGCGCTTCCACTCCCTTGCGAAGTAATTCATCTTGGAATGTTGAGGGATGCGTCCTCGCGTCGAGTAACTCTGTCCCACTGGAAGTAACTTGTCGAAGTATTTGAATGGTCCTCTGACAAGAGTTTAGCATGTGCATGCGCGACGGGATGGCTAAACTCACCCAAAGATCAGTGTCCTCGCGGATTGCCGAACGCAGGAGCATGGGCTCATCGATCAATTTCGACGTCGCTAATCGGCCGATTGGACTGGCTTCTACGGAAGCCCTGGCGACAGCAAGAAGCGCCATGCAATATACTCGGTATGTCTCTGGCTCTGACGTTTCTAGCACATACAAGGCATCAGGATGTGACGCAACATCCTTGCAGAGTAGGACAAGCTGGGCAATCGCCTTTGTAGCCAAGGAAAAACCTCCACTCTTCTTGGAAAAGGCTTCAGAAATGTTCAGCATTGTCTGGATAATGTGAAGCGAGGGGCATAGAAAGTCGGCGCCCCAGCGCTTCTGAAGAGCATACACGTCCACCAAAGTATCCATCAGCCAGACAGCATTTTCTGAAAATGAGGCAATAGTATCAAATGCGACCTCCCCCGATATCAGGGGATAGGCCAGGGAGTTGCTCAAGCTCAAGCATTGCCTTCGGGCTTGCCCTGTTTGGGTAATGCGGTACGTGAGGTGGCTGGAGGTGCTGCTGCTGGAGCCACGGTGTTGATGGAGGGCACAGGGTGGAGGAAGCTCAAGGTCCGTTTGAGATTCTTCCCGCAAAGCTGACTGGGCAGGGTTTCGAAGGTGGATTAGGAGGTCTAGTTACCGTAAGTCATGATATCACAAGTGCTCTACCACCACTGTAGAACCACTTACGGGTCAAAATGGTTCGGAGGTAGAGCAGCAGCACAGGTGCCAGATTCCACAAGGCTGAAGTCTGCGCCACTACAAGCAAGATGTATTGTAGCAAGGCCTCGATGCTCTCGGTAAGGTCGACACATTGGGAATGCCCGAGCAGTCTGAACAACTGAGGAAGCAACCACACCCACAAGGGCTCCTGTGCTCGAAATAGAAACTCTCCTTCTCTGACTCTGAAGTCTAGCACCTCTGGAGTCTCCGTAATGGTGAACCGAAGGAAGTTGAGAGCCTTGAGGCCTTCGGCGCAGATAGCTTCCTGATCGAGAAATAAGTCGTCAAATCTTATAGCCTCGAGAACCGCACGAGTATAGACGTAAATGAGCATGTGGTTATGCTCTATACGTTCATCGGTGGTCTGTAAGAGACTCGGGTCATCCTTGACGCGCTGAATGATGGAAAGGAAACCCTTAGTTTCACTGTTCTCATCCGACTTGGAGGACTTTGTTGAGGCGGAGATGTTCTCCACAAGCTGTGCAGCCAAGGTCGATGGTGGAGGACCAGCGCCAGGGTTTACTGATCCAGGGGCAAGAGTCTTGCCAGGATGATTTCCTGCCATTTTGCATGCAGCATCGTGGTCCCGATGAAGCAGTCGCTTGTACTCCGTAGAAGGGGTGTTGGTTGAGGAAGTATGATGGAAGACGCGACCAACACAAGTGGGACTGGACGCGAAGTCACGTGATCAGAGCGAGTGCCATGTGAGGCAGACCTCCCGCCATGGGGCCATCAACATCAAGTCATTTCATTCAATTAATTATCACAAAGAGACACAATTGCTACCACATGCTGAGGAAAAAACGCCTCGCCAAATGTTTTCCACTCTTATCCTTGGAGGGATCTTGGCTGTATCCTGTCGCATTGCTGTTTACGCTAAGAACCTTTCGTCTTTTCGTCTTCACTGTTTGTACCGGACGCGGATCGCATCGTGCGTCACCCCTGCGTGAATATGTCAATCGAACTGGATGCTAGCTCTTGGCTGCTATGCCAATCCAGGGTGCTTCGAACTTACCTCCGAGCTTGACCGAGTACGTGATCTCGGCTGACCTGTATCTCGCCTCAATCACTCCCTTCAGGCAGTAGTATCGGTGCCAGCCCATTCGCCTCACCTTCGCCGTCTTCTTAGCAGACTTTGGTATCTTTTCCAAGTCGAGCGAGAGAGTCCCAATGTACTGAGTACTAGACGTGAGATGGATGGGGGGCTTTCCGTCGTCGTCGTTGCAGAATATCTCAATGTCGGTTTGCGGTGCGTAACCGAGCATCACGGGGATGTCGCATTGGTACTCGATGGTGGACGGTTTACCCTCAGGGATCGACTCGCCCTGTTTATGTGTGAGCGTTTGCGTTATATGGACGCAACGGCCAAGTTCAACAGATGATATACCTTCCGGATGAACCAGCACATTTCGCTAACAACCGTCTCCTGCTCCTTCTCAGACCAATATCTGGAACCCGTTAGTCCATGCTTCGCTGCGGAATCGATCTTACTTACGCTTCCTTTGGATCATGTTGCATCATGTCGTACTTGGCCAGCAGACATGTTCCATAAGACCTTCTGGCAACTCGAGATGTCACTTCGACTTGGTTCAGTGCAGGTTGGTAGCGGCTGAGACCATGGATGGCACCGCCCTTCACCACAGCCGTCCAGCCATTCTCCGGCTGAAGAACTTCTGTGCCCGAGGGAATGGCCTCTCGCACGCGGGACTTGAGATATCGGCTCTGGCCAAAGCCTCCAACCATGATCACGGCAGCAACATCATCTCCTGCCATTGTGATCTGCTCTTGGATGAGACAGACGACATCTTTCATGATGGGTTCAAAGATCTTGTTTTTCATATCATCCTGTGACATGGTGTATCGATTCCGTTTTAACCCAAGACTTGAGTCAACCTTGAGGGTGAGAGGCTCTCCCTTTGGGGAGAAGCTCTTTTTGAACTATTACATTCAGCTGATGTATCACAGGCGTGATGATTGACCACTTACCGACTCGAACTCGTTGAGAGCAAGGACAAGTCTCTCGTCGGTCCAGTACTTGTCGCCGTGTGTTTGTTTTAGGTGCCTTCGGAAGCGCATGTTCAACATGGAAGAGCCGCACTTTCCGCCCGTTCCTTCGGTCACCTCCTTTACCTCAAGTTTTCCAATCTGGGTAACCTGGTACGAAATGAGGTCGACAGTACCACCGCCGGCATCGCAGACCACGAATTTTCGTCCAACTTGCAAGGTGGAAGGACTTAGAGTCTTGAGAGTGTATAGCGCGGCTGCCTCCTGTTCATCCGTCAGCTTTCTTCTTTTGCCTAGTTTTCGGTTCATCAACCCACAGGCTCCGAGATTAGTTGAATCCTTTGGTTTCCGCAGAACCCGGCGATTGCGGCTGCCTGCTCTGTCGCCTGCTTTGCCGCGGGTGACCAGATAGCAGGGACTGTTACGACAAAGTCCATCGGGGTTGATCTCACTACGCTCGGGGACAGCCGCTTCTCGATAACACTGACGAAGTGCGCATGGAGACATGACAGATATGTCTTGGTCAGCTCCTTTGGTGATTCCCCATCCCTTGTTGCTTGAGATGGGTCATCCAGCTTCCTAGATTGGTTCCCTGATTAGACCAGGCTTTGAAACCGGCCAGACCAGCGCACGAACAGCTTGAAGAATTTACTTCTCTTAGCAGACTCGGGAATCTGAAACCCCCATTGCCATCCCGAGGCTACCTTTCGGAGCTCAGTAGGCACCTTGGGGCTGCTCTTGGAGGAGTTGGCTGAGGGCCAGTTCGTGACGACGTGCTGGACATCGGGCTGCGCAGTGATTAGTCCAACGGCTTCACACAGGCCGCAGGGTCGTCTGGGACTTACCCGGGTTGTTTCTGCCCAAGCCACGCCTGAGTAGGTCGTCCCGAAGTCTATCGAAACGACAATCCTGCGGTCAGTCATGGCCAAGGTACTTGTCTGGGCCACCTTTTTCCGACCTGCTCTTCGCTATATCAACTGCGGTGATACTCGATTGTGGGCGCTCAGATTACCAGTGTGTCACTCTGTGAACACTAAGCATGAAGTATGGAGGTCAAGGGTCTTTGGTCAACAGAGACGGCACGGCTATCTGGTCTCGGCCATGGCTTCGCTCGAGATTGCAAGCCACAAGACAGCCTGGGAAGCTTTTCGTCACCCGACCGCCTGGGTTTCTGCGATTTAGGCTAGGCCACGCCTCACAGGCCCCGGCAAGAATGAATTTCCGACTTTGCGACTGGACAGAAGAACATGTGTAACGTATGGGCCTCATCGGCAGGATGATGACCAGCTCATCGATTGCCATCTCTGGCCTCATGCAGGGCTTCCGATTTGTGGGTTGTCATATTTTTAAGCCCCATGTCCGTCTCTTGGGCCTGCATGCTGATATAGATGCAGCGCTCGAGGCCACTCAAGGCGCGAGTAGTGGAGCATTGGCCGCTTGCGAGGCGACCGACTTTTGGCCTCCCGCAGATGGGATGGGGGCTCAGATGCAGAGTCACGGTTGGGTTGTCATTGTCTGGCGCCTAAAGAGCGAACAAGTTGTCCCACCAAGCGTTGTGGCTGGCACTGGGGCCTTGGTTGGGCGGCCACGGCATCGATTGGCGATGGATGCAAGGACACGTCCAGCCATGTCACATGCTGTCACCTCGTACTATTGCATCGACTTCAGTCCGCTGGGCGCACTAGAGCGCCCTTTTTGTGAAGCGATGGGCCATCTTCACGCATATCGTCCCCCGATTGTCTGATCCTCCAAGGAGCAACACTACCAAGTACCGAGTCTACTTCTTGACGATGGCACCCGACGCCGACTCAATGTCCGAGGACAACAACACGAATGAGCCCATGGCACAAGACGGACCAGGCATCCAGAACCTCCCCTCTGAAAGGACCGCCCTAGAAAGCAAGCTCGCGGATGAGATTCACCTGCGCCGCTTTACTGAAAACGTACTGGATTCACGGCAAGAGGAACTAGAATCACACGAGTCAGAAAAAGGCCAGCTTGCGAAAAGAGTAGATGCCCTCAAGAAGGAGCTCGCGCTCACGCGGCGCCAGCTCGCGGAATCCCGCAATCAGACCAAGGCCAAGTCAAAGCAGTTGCAGGAAGCCAAAGAACAAATCTTTCGGCTTCAGCCCCGACGGAAGGAGATCACGGACTCTGAAGCCCGGGAAGCTTATAAGAACTTGTGCGGGAATGTGCAACGATGGGTTGAGAACCGGCTGAAGGACACGCTTGACGACCTGGAGCTCGGCAGGCTGAAGACTCGCCCGGTACCTGCCGAGGCATCACGATTCGTTTCGCTTCTCAGGGAACCGTCGAGGAGATGTTTGAGCATCGACCAGTCCGACGAGCACCATGTTGTGGGTGTCATCATGAACTACCTCCATATCGGACTCTTTTCAAAATCTTTCTACTGTCCTCTGGATGATAGCAACAACAATGGGACGCTCATGTGGATTGATGAATTGGGAAATACCATGTCTCAGCTACCGAGAGGTGAGTTTCTCCTCAAGCCGTACCGAATCATCACCCGTTTAGAAGCTAACTCGTCACAGATGTGGCTCATTGTCGAGAATGGAGGTGCGAAACCCTCAATGCATTGACAAAGCAACCTAACTTCAGGTCGAGGAGGACACGGCATCTCGGCGCTATTACTGATGACCTAACCTCCGTCCTTTCTACTATTGCCCCTAGAGTTCCCCCAGCCGAGCTGTACAGTTCTGTTCGCCGGACCATTGTGGAACCGGCACTAGATCTTGTACATCAGCTCCATCTCGCCTCTAATATCTATTCTCTCAAATGGCCTGCTCGTACTGCCTCTTCAAGATTGGAGGTGTACGAGTGCCTCGACCTGGCAAACGGGGGAATGATTCTAGATCTAAGTGGAACCAAACAAAGCTCGACAGCCCGGCGTAACGTCTCGTATCTATTTGATGTCGCCCCGGGACTCTTTGTTGAGCGGATCGAAGGCGGAGAGAAGCTTCCGCTCAAGGCCATTTCAAAACCCACAGTCCTCGTCAACAACAGCGAGGGAGGCGTCCCCCACAAGCCGACGGTGATGAAGTGGCTATGGGAAAATGCATCCCCAAGTCCGGGCTGGAGTTCGTCAAGGACGCAAGTCTCGAGAAGTAAGAGCCTCCATCCTGGTCACCTTTCAAATCTCTGATTGTGTGCGTAGGGACCTTTGGACTTGGTGCGTCGACAAGCGGGAGGCGATGAAAAACGAAGTGCTGCGGTTTTTTTTTTTTTCTATTTTGGGCGGAAGATGAAGTTAGCAGGCAATTACAGAAACGACAACGACGATGCGGTAGAGTTAGAGAGGCGGGCGCAAGACACACACGGTAATGGGTCGCTTGTAAGAAGATCGCTTGAGGAATACGCTGTCGACGATTGAAACTCGACTTGGCCGGCAACTCATCTATACGTCGTGATCACATTGCCCTCTTGGACAACAATCACCGGTATGCTACGCATACGACGAGCCGGACGGGGCGGTAAGGGAGGCGGCGCCCCGACGTCGGAGGTAGCACGTCGCCGATCAAACTGCCGTGGCCATAGACTGCTTGCCGCGACACGCTGGAAGGCATACTCGAAGGGCCTCGGAGGCAGCGGGGGTGCCTGCGTAGGGAGTCTGGTTGGTGACCGCGATGAAGATCGCACCGGCGATCTCGAGTGTGCTTGGGTTGTAACAAGGGTTGGGACCTGGACCGGCGCATGCGTTGCGGTTCGGTTTTGTGCTCGAGATGGGGAGTGAGCGGGTGCTTGAATCGGTGCTTGAGTGGGCATCTGAGTAGGGGCTTGAGCCCTCGCGGATTGAGATGGTCCTCCGGCTTCCTGGGGAGAACTTCGTCGAGCCTCTCTTGCGGGATGTCTGGCCTTGGTCTTCGGGGTTGAGACCTTTCTTGATGTTGTGACGCCTGCTTTCTTCGGTCCCTGGGCCTTCTTGGGCGGTGCTGGGATGAAGGGGCGGATACAGTTGCTGATGTAGTCTTGCGACACCCCAAGCGCTTTTGCGTCCGCGAGACCGAGGTTGATGCGGTTGATATACTCCTCCCTGGGTGCACTGTCGACGATGTAGTTGCGGCTAATGTACACTAGGACGTTCTGCTCCCAGTGCGGAGGGTGCTGTGTTGTCGGTCTGCCATTCTGTTTGGCAGAGCGGCTCGCCTTTGCTGGACCGCCCTTGTCGACGATCCAAGAGACCGGGCGGCGATATAGGGCCCCCTCGGCGCGATTGAGCAAGACGGTCAAGTAGCACTTAGCGTACGCATTCTTGGAGACACCCTCGTTTATATCGAGGCGTGCTTCGTCCTGGGCATCTATCTCGTAGACGAGACCGTCAACCCAGTGACCCTCCGTCTCGACAACGTTGGCGAAGCCGCGCTCGTTGATCTGCCATCGGTAATGGGTCAACCGCGCACACCCGATGAGCTTGCTCTCGGGACATCGACGCTTCATCTGTCGAAGATGGAGGTTGCTCCCGTACGCAAAGTAGTACTTTGTGACGGGCCGTCCGGGGTCGGCGGCCGGAGCTCCGAAAGCTTGGGAGGCCATGTTGAAAATCAGCCGGAGACAAGAATCGCCGGGCATCCGACTGGGGTGTGTGTGTTTGTTCGTGTGCGTGTGTATGTGTGTGTGTGTGCAGAGTGTGGGCTGGAAGACAGGATGGTGATAGGAAGACCAGACAGACAGTGGATTGTGTGCGTGCAGTGGTGGTATGTGTGTAGGTAGTAGGGCAAGGCGAGGTAAGAGAAAAGGTAATAGTGTGCTAAGAGGAAAAGAATGATAACTAATGGACAGATGGGGGGGAGAGGCGTCGTTCAGAATTGGGTTGCCTCTGTCGTTGAGGAGGAGGGAGAGACGTCATCCGTCTTCCGGGGGCTTGCTAACACCGCCCGTCTGTTGAAGTGAGGCGAAATGGCGGGACACGGGACGGAATTCGTTGTGGATCAGTTCTGTCCGTCCCCTGCATAGACGGGACACATTGGACCGGCATCTATGGCTGTCGAGTTGTCACAATTCACTGTTGGGCAGCGAGACAGCGAATGTCTACCAGCCAATTGCCGCCGACCACGTCTGGAAACCCGAACACGAGCGAGAAGAAGAAGGACTCTCTCCGACCTTTTGCTGTAGCCCCCCCCTCTCTGCAGCAAGCGGGTACAGAATTACTCAGGGGAGTAGTTTGTTGTAAGAAATAATAGTCATCCGACAGCCTTGACAGGTCGACACGCCGACAGACGCCGTCCGGGTTTCCCGTCCCTTTCCCGTTCTGGTAGGCGTTGGGCTCCGTGGGCCTGGGTTATTAAGGTAGCCCCCGGTTTCCCCACCGGCCGGAGGAGACCCCGATTGCCCCGGAAGAACCCCACTCGCCCAAGTACGTATCTATCTAATGTACCTTAGTACCCGACTCGATCCAACACAGCATTGAAGCTGTCGATGTCCAGCTACCATGTATGTTCATATGCATGACACTTGAGTGGAAAAGACGGTGGGTAACTAGACTATTCTGTGTTTTTCTGCTTTAATAGGACCATGTACAGCCCTCTGCTTCAATCTCCTTTCCCCCCGTGATCTGACAGGATAGTTGGATATCTTTTGTGGTCATGCGAGCTGAAAGGATTGGTTATATCACAGCTACCACTACGGGTGACTTCGTATTGAGACGGGAGAACGAACGGGACGACGATATCCAGACATACAAAACGAGGCGAGTGAGAGACGAGACAACCATGTGATACGACACAAGACGGCATTGAAGCATTGATATATTCGACATCCATCACCAAAAGCACACACACTCAACATCACCACTCACTCTCATCCTCATCCCTACCTACTCATCCCCCCCCCCCCCCTCTCTCGACATCA